>WOGZ01000342.1:0-33607 GCA_009733775.1 Alectoria sarmentosa
CTTTTCTTCGGCGGGAAAAATTTCGCGGGATTCAAAAGTCGTCTGATTCAAAACCTCCCTCGAATTGGATTAGCGTAGCCGGCTTTTCTTCGGCGGGAAAAATTTCGCGGGATTCAAAAGTCGTCACCCCACACCTTCATCCGTACGAGTAGTCTCAGTAATCAGACCTTTCAGACTACGTACGAGCTTGTAAATAATCATCATCCCGAGAGATTCGTCTTGTTCTTATAATCAAGTGAACCGACTCCAAGACAGCAATCTCCGCCTGTTGACTGAGAACTCCAAATACCCAGCAGGATGCCTCTCCAACTTCAACATTGATTGGAAAGCCCCTCCCTCTATGTATTCCATGCATCAAATATGTCCTCAGGCCAAGATTCCAAATTGGAGGTTGGCCTCAGCGCTACTACCTTTCCTTTACATGATGTCCAACCATCTAGGGCGACTGACGACGACACAATCAGTCAAACATCAATTAGTGCAGAGTCAAGACTTCTTACTCCTCAATATGTCAAGGGTTGGAGATTACACATGTTGACCTTGAGGTGACTGGGCAACCTTGTCCATACACTACGCCATGGTAGAAAGAGCGCTGACAGAGAGGCTTATTGCCATTTCACAGCATTTGGATCGCCCTTTTCCTATCCACAATCGAGCAGACTATTGTCAGTACAGCACTGGTTTCTATTACAGATGATTTGCACGGCTTTGAATTGAGAGACTGGCTGGTCACCTCGTATCTTCTCACCTACACTGGTACACACCTTGTAGCTCGGTGATGAACTTGCAGGATCACTCAATCGCAACAGGCTTCCTCATTATTTATGCCAAATTCAGCGATGTATTTGGTCGAAAAACCATGTTTCTTCTCGCTCTCGTGCTCTTCACTACCTTTTCAATCGCCTGTGGCGTTGCCAACTCCATGGAAGGACTGTAAGTGACCACTACAAATGCCGAAAGGATGACTTTGAGAAGACGTCTCATGCTGAAAAGGATCGTCCTCCGAGCTTTTCAAGGAATGGGCGGCTCTGGAATATTTTCAATGGTCCTGGTCATCGCTCCCACCTTGGTGCCCCGTGAGAAAATTGGCAGGTACATGGCCGTCATCTCCTCTGTTTTTGCCATCGCCAGCGTCCTAGGGCCCATTCTTGGCGGTGCCATCACTACACACTCCACTTGGCGATGGGTCTTTTTGTTGAAGTACGTTATAAAAGTCCCGCAAACGGATTCTAGAATAAGTGTGATCGTCTACTAAAGAGATATCAGCGCCCCAGCAGGTGCAACCGCCATCGTTCTCGTAACCATATTCCTCCCTTCATCTGGAGACCTCAAATTTGCAGCACGTCTCTCTAGCAAATTTTCGAAAGCATCGTACCACCGAATCGATATACTAGGAGTCTTACTACTTCTCACCGCCTCCGTACTATTAGTCTTCGCACTTGAAGAAGGTGGAGCCCGTTATTCATGGCGCAGCCCTGCGATCGTTTCTACTATCGTACTTGCCGGTGCCAGCTGGATAGCCTTCTTCTGTTGGGAGTATTATGTGGACAAAGTGGAATCGGCCCAAGAACCAATATTCCCTTTAAGACTCCTCAAAGACCGCGTGCTTGTCGGAATGTTGAGGTAAAGGATTCTCGGTTCACATCTCCCTCGTATTCGCTGACCGAGTCTTGGTCTTCGCCAGCACAGGCTTCTTCCTCGGCTTCCCCTTCGTGACAATCATTGTCAACATCCCCCAGCGTGCCCAAGCCGCCGACGGCTTGAGCCCCGTACATGCGGGCCTAGCTCTCCTCCCGCTTCTCCTCTGCTCTGCCTTTTCAAGCGCACTCCCAGGGACCCTCACGCTAAACCTAAAGGTTCACCATATATACATTCTGATGGCTGGAGCAATCCTTGAACTCATTGGAGTGGGCCTGAGCAGCGCTCTTCCTACCACTATCGACAAAATTGCGGTCCGACAGTATGGATATGAAGCTCTTATGGGAGTCGGTTTTGGGTTGCAGATGAGCACGTTGATGATTTTTGCGCCCCTGATTGTCAAGGAAGCAGACCTAGGTATGTTGATAGCGATACACACCACAAGATTGGGGTTTGACATGTTCTGCTAGCCGTCACGATGGGCGCCATTACCCAAATTCGCATTCTTGGTGGGACTGTTGGACTCGCAATTTGGTAGCTTCGACTTTTCTTTGTTCCTTGCAACAAGGCGATCCTTGAGTCAAGAGTACCCTACTAACGGGCACTCAGCTCAACCATCTTAAACGACCACGTGCGCTCCAGACTCCAATCTCTCATCACCCCTTCAGAGCTCGTCGATATCTCGAACTCTTTCTCCGCCATCGAAGCATTGACTCCAGCTCAGCAAGCAGCTGTGAGGACAGCGTTCGCGGAGGGTTATAACAAGCAGATGCAAGTCATGATCGCCTTCAGTGGCGCAGGGTTTCTGACATGCCTGCTCCTCTGGGAAAAGAAAGCGCGGAGCGTCGGGTGAGTACCGGATTTGCCAATTTTGGGAATAGAGTGACTCTATGAATCGGAACGACTCAAGGATACATATATATGTGATCTTTGTAATCTATGTCTTGGGGAAGATCTGTCTCTTTTTTTTGTCCTCTGTCACCTTCGTATCTTCTTACTGTATTATACCAAAGTCTCTCAAACTCAATACACCCAAAGAAAGAACCGCGCCTCAGCGGTCCTCGACCATGTACTTGGGCTTTGGGGTCATGAATAAACAGACCCGGCAAATTCCGTACCTGCTCGTATCATTGTCCCAACATTGAGCTATGTATCCCCCTCTGCAGCGCAAAGCCATACAGTATGCTCAAGATCCTGTCCTGAACATCAAAAACGGACAACCTCTTATTCCGAACGGGCCCCCCCCCCTGGTAAAGTCTTCGTACACACAGCTCTGCAGCTCTCGTCCCAGCGAATCGAAAAATATCAAACCTATTTTACCCCAATCGTCCCAATCGTCCCCGAGGCGATCATACGGCCAATGTGAATCGCCTCCCTCCCTCCCTCAATCAGCCGCTCCGTCCACCTTCGATCAGAGTTTCCTAAATCACTCTTCGTCCTCAAACTCAAAAATATCCCCATTTCAATCAATCAATCCCGCCCTTGAAGCTTGAACCTTCCCCACATTCCCCATCCCAGCACCGGAAACGCAAAACGCAAAACGCAACGGTATTGAGTTGAAATTCGCACCAACAATCAATCACGCGGGGGCTTATTGATTTCTTTATGCTATAAATGAATAAGCGACAAAAAATAAGTAGGGTATTTTATTATGAGTTACGTACGAGCCATTTACTTCATGGGTTTTGCTTTACATATCTAGATGGAGATTAAGTATAGGTTCAATGAAATGAAATGAAATTGTTGCGAGAATGATAATTGCCTCGCTTGATTCGCCTATGGAATATTACCAATGCAGCCACGAATGAAGCATATGGGTCCGACAGATGGCCCGGGGGAGGTACCCCTGAGTTGACCGACAATCGGATATGAAATTCCTAGGAATCTGGTGAAAGCATGGGGCCCATCCTTGTGTATTTAACTGGTCCATACCCGCCTGCATGGTTTCCTTCTTCATGTTCTTCATGATAATCATAATCAGTCATTCATGAGCCCTAGCCCTACTGTCGGCCTATTAGTTATTCCGTTGCGTAGCCTATTCCTAACAACAGAAATGAAATGAACAAAAGGGGCATCTGAAAGACTTTCTGGCAAACGGATACTTCTAGGTTTGATTTGGGCTGATTCGAATTGCTTTGATTCGATTTGATTCGCTTTGATTTGCTTTGATTCGCTTTGTTTTGCTGAGGGTCTAAAATATGAATTGAGGGAATATCTACCTTACGTATGCAGCGCGATAAGTAAAGTGCGTGCGCAAGCGCTAGTCTAGTCTAGTCTAATGCCATACTCTACATAAAGTAGCGAGGACATCATCTGCATGGACATGGAAATGACTGATGACATGGGCAGGCAGGAAAAAATTTGTCTTTAATCTACGAATCTCGCAATGGCGGAACTGACGGTTTTGTTTTATGCTAGAATCGGGCTGGAACGTGCGATTACCAGAGGAGTCGCACAGGGGGCAGGGAAGCAGGCACTGGAACAAATGATAATGGATCATGAGTAGATGATAAACCATATAGATGAATCTTAACCCAGTGTCCCTGAATACCATTCATGGCAACGCCCGCCCGAGGTATAACCCATGATAGCTAGTGTATCAAACAGACATTTCCGTGTCCGCATCAAGGTCAAACTATAGAGTACACGCGACAGATGGAAAACGGTGGTATCTCGGCCCGCAATACAGAAATCCCCAAGTAAAGTCGAAAAGCAGGCGGTTATAAGGTCCCCTTGTTGAGGTAGCTTTTCCACTGCTGGTAATACATGTCAAATTCCTTCTCGCAGTACCGATTCGAGTCCAATTCACAGCCGACGAGTCGGACGACGAATTCGCCTTCCTTGTACATGACTTCTTTGCCGCCGCGGCTGGCGATGTCGACGCCGTACGAGTTGATGAGGTGTTGAGGCACGAGCGCGAGCTTTGTTAGGATGGTCGGGTGCCATTGGACTACATGTTCCTGTGCAGAGAGCGTCAGTGAGCAACAGCGAGTGGTGGAATGAAATTGAGGCGGCGTACCAAGGCGTGGGCTTCGGCCTTTTGGAAGTTGTAGCTACGGTATAATGGGTCGAACCATGTGTCCAGGAAGAATTTCGCCCATTCGCCTCGGCGTAGAACGAAGCTACCTTGACACAGGCCCTCGGCATCTTGTGTGAGAACCAGATCGACCTTGTCGCCCTTGAGGTGTGTAAAAGTCCTAATGACACTGTCCGGGGGCACCACAGGCTTATCCCGAAGCATTATCGACTCAAGGCGCTTCTTGTCCATGATGTGGGAGGTGAGGGAGATTTTCGGGTTCATTATGAGGCTATGTGGCGACAGATTGAAGAAGTAGGTCGAATGTGGATATTTGGTCATGGCATGTCGTAGAGCAGGCACCACGGCCCAGCTCCTGGGGGAATTGCCATAATCGTAGTCTGAAACATCTGGGAAAAAAGTAGCGTAACCTGTTATGCCGATTGTCAGACAAGGGTATTCTTGAGCGTAAAACTAAATGCATACCATTCTTATCTGCGTAGTATTTTCTGTTCTCCATGATCCGCGCCCGATATTCATCGCTCATAGTCGCCTCATCGAGCAGGGTTACCACCACTACCTTAGGTGTGCCTGGAGGAGCTTTTTCTCCTGATGAGCCAAACAAGTGTGTCGCAAGGTAGATGAGTAGAAGTAGAGTACATCCTATGAGTGCGACGAGTTGTAGCTGTTTCCGCCGTATTGGCGAGGATCGAGACGCTCTTGCATATGGAGGAGGTTGAGAGGTCTTTCGGGGAGGCATTGCAAAATGCATGGTTGAGGTTGAGAGAGGTTCAGGTGGAGATGTTCGCAGTTCTCAGGCCTAGGCCAGCAGGCCTTCAAAGCCCAGTGAGCTGACTCCCACCGCGCAAGTCAAGAATCAGGTAAACCTTTGAAAACCAAAACGGGCAGTCATTTGAAAGCTGTATTTCGTTATAGAAGTGTCGTATATGGTAGATTTGCGACGACAGACTCATCGCCTCGGTCCTAGTAAGAAGGATTGTGAGATTTCTGGGGCTCGGAAAGTTGAAACTTCGATGAACAATTCGGTTAGACCTTCCGTCTTTAGCTCCCGTGAAGCTATTGAACCCTTGTTCTCTTGGCATTGACCTACGGAACGAATGGACTTTTTCCTGTTGCTCTTGAGCATCAAAGCCTTCTCTATCAACATTTCCATTCACCCTAATTCTACTAATCATATATTAGATCACTCATCATGCTATCTTCTTGCCGCTTACTTGCCCGCCCACCTGCAATTAGATACTCATTGCCACGGACTTTAGCATTGAGGTCTGCATCCACTTGGGCCAACGTTCCACAAGGTCCTCCAGTACGTCCATGAGCCATTGACTTCCGGAAGATTACTGACAAGACCACAGGATGTAGGCAAGGCCTATTGCGAAGAGACAAGCCCGGCTGACAAGCCACCATTATAAAGGCCATCCTAGGTATCACAGAGGCCTTCAAGGCGGACAGCTTCCATGAAAAGATCAATCTGGGAGTAGGGGCGTACCGTAGGTAGAGCAATGCAATCAACTTGGTCCGCACTGACGCTTCTCAGGCGATGACAAGGGAAAGCCTTACGTTCTGCCATCGGTGAGGACCGCCGAAAAGAAAGTCGTAGACTCGGCACTCGATAAGGAATACGCGGGAATCACAGGGGTACCTTCCTTCACCAAAGCTGCTGCTGTCCTCGCCTACGGTTCCTCCTCCGACGCAATCAAAAATGACCGGATCGCAATAACCCAATCTATTTCCGGCACTGGCGCCCTTCGGATTGGTGGCGAGTTCCTTGCGCGTCACTATCCATCAAGCAAGAAGATCTACATACCAACACCTAGCTGGGCAAACCACAATGCTGTTTTCAAGGATTCTGGCCTAGAAGTCGTAAAGTACAGATACTACAACAAGGACACTATTGGTCTGGACTTTGAGGGTATGGTAGAGGATCTTAACGCCGCCCCAGAGGGTAGCATCGTTCTTCTTCACGCCTGCGCACACAACCCAACCGGCATTGATCCCTCAGAACAGCAATGGAGGGAGATCAGCAACGTCGTCAAGGAGAAGGAGCATTACCCATTCTTTGACATGGCCTATCAAGGTTTTGCCAGTGGCGACACCAACAAGGATGCTTTCCCTGTTCGACATTTCCAGTCCGAGGGCCATCACTTCTGTCTCGCCCAGAGCTTCGCCAAGAATATGGTACATTCTTGCCGGATACGATCTTGCTTGTGTTTTGCTCACGGTTGGTAGGGACTTTACGGCGAGCGTGTCGGGGCTTTCTCCATTTGCTGCGAGTCTGCCGAAGAAAAGAAGCGAGTAGACTCGCAAGTGAAAATTCTCGTCCGGCCTCTTTACTCGAACCCTCCCGTTCACGGTGCTCGTATCGCTGCTAAGATCCTGCACAACCCCGAGCTCAACCAGCAATGGCTTAAAGAGGTGAAGGGAATGGCTGATCGCATCATCAGCATGAGAGCGCTGTTAAAGAAGAACCTAGAAGATCTAGGTAGCAAGCACGACTGGAGCCACATCACCTCGCAGGTAACATTTTCTGTGGGGAATGCGCGATCCCAGGTTCTGACGTGGTCTAGATCGGCATGTTTGCTTACACCGGACTGAAGCCCGAGCAAATGGACAAGCTGGCGAAGGAGGTGAGTTGGAGCTGAACCGACGATTCTATGACGGTGCTTACACATGATAGCACTCGGTGTACGCCACCAAAGACGGCAGGATATCCGTAGCTGGGATAACGACGGGCAATGTCAAGCGCCTTGCTGAATCGATCCACCAAGTGACCAGCTAGATTGGATATTGGGAAGGTCTCGGCGTTATTGCCGTCCTACTTCTAACCCGGTTACTTTTATCTTCCACCTTGTTTCATCCTGCGACCGAGGAAGGTCCACAAGTCCCTTGCATTTAGCGCGGACCAAAAAGTGTATCATAGCTTGATTGGGGAATTGGAACGGCGTGTGTGCCTGTTCGGCCTATGATATCCGCAGACCCAGCGCCTAATGCTTATGATGTCGTCTTGGTGTTGCTGTTTTCCTTTGAGTCTGACAAATCTCAGTCCCTTGCGTCATAGACACGGAAAATGCATGGGCCAGTGGACTCCACCACGCTGTCCATGGGTGATTGCCGCACGGACGGATCATCCGGTCTCAGTCTTGACCCATACGAGGGAGAAGAAGCGAAAGATAAGCCCGCTTTACGGGCCTCGACCGTCTTGCGGCTCTTTACGAAGTCATGCATATGTACGATAGAGTCAATGATCTGCATTGGCTCAGTGGCCCTGCATCAAGGCGTTTGGCGGGTACGCGGAGGTTGCATCTGAAGTCTGGAGCGCCGAGCGGTCATATCCACAAGTCTTGGTGTCGAGATTCCAGAAGAATCTATCAATCAGCCCACTCGGTCATAGCTGATGCATCGGCCCAACATGACTCCACATTGCAGTCATCCAACAGTCGGTCAGAGTACCGACTGCGCAATACAAGAGAGCTAAGGATAGTGGAGGAGGGAGTCTGTAGAAATCGGACAATCAACTCGGAAGCCAAGTCTTTTGTTGTTGTCACGGCATGAATGATGAAGGGTCTAGACCTGGGTCGATTTTAAGGGTAGGGCTGCGGAGAGCGGGGGTCCTCGTGGTGGAAAAGGGCTAAAGGGTCTAATGCGCAAAGCCGTCATCGGTGACGCAGTTTTAGTCGTCGTTTCATCCTTTGACTCGCCCACCAGACTTGTGACTTGGCGCCTGAAATGCCTCTCCACTCTCCTTACAGCGTAGAGGCAGACCAGCTGACCGCTTGGCATGCTCAGGATTGCATACATGCCCTCTTGCCACTGGTCCGATCTCTCGAGCTTTACTGTATGAAAAGTAGGTCGGGAGAAGAGTGCATATTCTCTGCCGAATCCGATGTAGCGCGTGAAGAACGAAAATGGGGAAATTGGGGAAGAGGTGAAGATGACCATGTGTCGTTTCTTACTTGTCGATAGCGTAGATGCCTAGTCGCACATGCAGGAGCACATTCCCTGACTCGTACACTAACAATACTTTACTAAGGATACACATGATACTAATAATGTCGATGATCCGGAAGCCATCGAGGGCAGACCCGCCAATGAAGAAATCCCCTGTCACCCTGAAAGAGGGTATAATAGCGTATGATTATGATCTCATCCCTGAAATTGAAAGACATTTAGTGCCAATGGCGGGTGATGAGTTATTTGTAGTTACCCTATTTAGAGTATGTAGAGGGTAAGTAAGTAGGAGGCTAGGAGCATGATTACAGACCACAACCACCGTGACCCATCCCATCCCACCTTGACCCACAACCTCACACCATGCCGTCCGAACAAAATTATATACTAGCTGCACTCGTCTCCGGACATGATAGAATTGTCCCTCCTTTCTCTTGACTTCACCCTACTATTGTACTACCTTCTATCGACTTTGTGACACCTACCATTAGTAAGAACGACCGAGCTTCTTCTACCTTCACCCTCCCAACTTCTGCTATAGCTTTCTAATCCGAGGAGCTCCTCCTCCTCCTCCTCTTCCTCCTCCACGACCGCAATTACTTTTCCTCTGCCTACATATAAGTACGAGCCTCCCTAGACATCAAAGAGAACCCAAACCTTTTTCTTCTTCCTGTGAGTCCTCCTGCCCTTGAAACAGTAGTGCATTACCTGCTGACAATAAGCACAGCTCTACCTATCTGCAGGTGTGACCATCCAAACCTTCCCCTACCCACTTCGTGATAGCCCGTTGCACCTTCCCTTGCTACCCTTCTTTCTCGTTGCTCGCTTCCCAGCCAATGGAAAGAGATCACTAGCGCCCACTCCTACATTGCTCTGTTTACTGGGCAACGCTTACCATGACTAAAGTCACTTCCGCCCCGAAACCCGTATTCCCTTCCAAAAACAGCAAGGCACACGACGAGGACGAAGAAGAAGAGTTTGACATGGCGAGTCACTCGACAGAAGACCCTGTATGTCCTACGCCCCAGTTTGCCCGGTGCTTTAGAGCCACAGACCTTCATGCTGACTCATTACGACAGTCCGAGACCGGTTCTACAGGCCTCCCTGATTGCGGCGACTCGATCGACCCACTCACCTTCGAGCAAATTCTCGAGATGGACGACGATGAAGACGAGCGAGAATTCAGCAAGAGCATAGTGTACGGATTTTTCGAGCAGGCAGAAGTTACCTTTGCCAAGATGGATGCTTCTTTGTACGTTGGAACCAGCTTCGCGTCTACTAGCACATTCTCAATCCCTCTCCTGAGCTTGACCTTCATCTGCTCTAGTGAACAAGCCTCTAACATGGTACCAGGTCGACCGCTGAGAGCAAAAAACTTCAGTAAGTAGCAGCTCCGCATACGCCAAGGCCACCTTCTACCTACCATCATGCCTGCTATATCGTGCTTCATGAGAAACATCCTTGCAGCCGCTGATCCTCTACTAGGCGAGAAGAAATGTTGGCGAATCTCTCCTCCCTTGGGCACTTTCTGAAGGGTTCCTCTGCGACGCTGGGCATGACCAAAGTGAAGGATTCTTGTGAAAAGATCCAACACTATGGCGCACATAAAGACGATGCCGGGCAACATACAGACATGGAGGACACAGTACTGTTGAAGAAGATCAAGGCGACCGTAGCAACGGTCAAAGTGGAGTACAAGGAGGCGGAACGTATCTTGAAGCAGTTCTACCATGACCCCGACGCTTGAGTGGTGATGGCACTTGAAGGCATTGTTAAGAGGAGCAGCATTCCCGGAGTACATTGAGATGAGAAACGAATGGCGGGTGGGGTTAAGATGGTGTACGATACAGCAGACGACCTGAGAGACTTCGGCAGACAGCCGCATTGCCTGCGAGGGGTTTAATTGAGCATTCATACATATCGAATGGCTTTTTGACATGCGTAGCGTGACCAGAACTCTGCATGCGTTGATTTTGACTCTGCTCCTCGCTAAATTCTGCTCGCCTTGGAGGTTTCATTCGTCATTTGTGGATGTGAGCTTGAGGTTTGACCTCACGTTTTTCCTTTCTCTTCCTCCTTCGAGCAACTCCAACCTCTAACTTTACATCAACCAAGGTACTCGCGGCGCCGAAAGAAGACCCAAGGATGGCATAGTGATCTGATGTCTACAAATCCCAGCATACCCAGGATCAACCAGGGCTGCCGCGACGCGTCTTGAGCTTCAGCCAAGGGCAAACGATCATTCATTTGCACCACAGCCAAGGTCGGGGCCCCCATCTCGAGGACAGGTACGTGCTGTAGGTCATTTTGTGAACTACCAAAGAGATTTTCTAACCCGTGCTGCAGCTCCATGATCTGATTACGCACATTGCAACCATTTCTGCTCCAATCGGAAATAAAGTAAGCCAGCAATGCTCTTATCCTGCAATGCTTCGATTCCGCTCTAACAAGTACCTCCGCCTGAAAGCAGTTGTCTTATTGTAGCTTTGCGAGAATTAATTATGAACGAGCCGAACGCAAAATCGGCAATCGACTTCCAGCTACCGAATCTCCTCATGCTTGAGGCTTCCGGCGCCGTCATGGAAACAATTAGAGGCAGTTGCCCTGAGAAACTTGAAATTGACCCAAACTCAGCTGCAGCCAAATATGAATGGGGTTTCCGTGTGGCTTCCGATATTGCGAAGACCGTGGGGCAAGCGACCTCGATATCATCAAGACTTATCAAAATGAACCCCATCGGTAACCCACCGTTCGCAAGACTGGCCGCACAAAATCGTCCAAGGGTCAACTCACTTTAGCAGGTTGGGGCCAGTGACGTTTGGCCAAGGAGATAAGCCGATAGTTTCAGAGGTAGAGAGTCGCAAGTGTGCGAGGTCTCCATCGCCCAACGGAGTAGGAGGCTTTCGTGTCAGGATGGTACCAATGGTTTCCAAAATGGCTGACAGAACACGAATGATTGCTGCAGCTGGGAAAAGGGTATCTTACTAGTTCCAGATGTTACGCGAGATGTGTCAGAGCACCAGCGTACGGAATTATTTTCGCTTCATACCCTTAATTTCGAGTCGCAAACTCATGTATGTATGTATGCAACACGACGGGGAAGGGTCGGTAACGTTTCGCTTCGTTGTGCTCTGCATACCCCAGCATCTCCTCAATCCCATGGGTTCGGAGAGTCCCATCTTGTGCCGATACTAAGGAATCATACCGGTTTAATGAGATGACATGCCATTGCCGTGCCCACGAGCCATTCCCGTGCCCACAAAAATGGTAAACAAAGACACCGGTGGTGCCGGCAACCGAACACTTGAGAAACTTGCTGAAGAGCTGCTAGTATCCATCGCGCACAAACCGCGTTCAAAGATCCTCAAGGATGCCTCTCAAACGAACGATGGCTAAAGTTGTCCTGGCTTTCTACATTGGCTGCGCACTCCCCTCCCTTTGGAGAACACGGTACAGTACAGCGTTTGTGTTGCGATGCCGTGGGCTCATGACCATGCCATGCTCCGAGTCAGGGCTTTCATCCTGTACAAAGCCAGGACTGAAAACTGGCTATGAGTCTTGAAATGCGTGCATTTCTCTTTCTCCGGTACTAATCTCCCATTCCTCACGACGTCATCAACCCTTCGCTCGTCAGGTCCGGATCCACAACCGCAACGCCATCCTCCTCCTCCCCACTCCCCGCCAACTCGACTTCCCCAGCCTCTCCCTCCCCCGCCCCATCCGGCGCCAAATCCGGCCCATTAACCACCACAAACATCGTCTTCCCATTCCCCACCAACGCCAACCCGCCCAGCCCCTTCTTACTCTTGGGCGGACACTCGTCCATGATCCGGAGCGCCTTGACCACCACGTCGGCCAGCCTGAAGGTGTCGACCGCCAATTGCCCGCCGCTCGTGAGCAGGACCTGGCAGCGGCCGTGCTGCCAGGCGAAGGGGATCTGGAAGGCGTGAGGGACGGAGCGGTCGTGGGAGAATTGCTGCAGGGTCATGACGCCCGTGGGGTCGTGGTAGAGGAAGTCGATGGCGATGGGGCAGTCGGGCAGCTCGACGGTGTGGGCCTTTGGGGTCGTCAGGTTGAAGCATTCGAGGTCGCGGCCGGCGGTCAGGGAGAGGGGGGGTGAGGTGAGGGTGGTGAGGGTGGTGGTGGAGTTTGGTATTGTTGAGAAGAAGGGAGGTGGGGGTATGAGGAAGGCGGGGTGGGGGGAACACGGTGGGAGTAGGGTGAGGAGGAGGATGAGGAGGAGGAGGAGGAGAAAGGGGAGGCGTGAACGGGAGAGAAGAAGAACAAAAGGAGGAGGACGGGTAGAAGTCATGACGCGACAGCTGGCTAATCCTTTCCTGCAAAAAAGAGATTTGCAACGCAGATGCCAGAAAGAAAGAATGGAAAAGGGAAAGCAAAGGTATCCAGATCTGCCAAAAACGCAGAACACAGGAATACCACAGCCACACGATTCCGATCCGCGAGAGATTGGCACTAAGCGGATCCATCCATCCATCACATCATCCTACCTACTTACTTTACATACTTTACGTCCATGAGTAAAAATCCCGCGCTCTACGCGCTTCTACAGACACCCACCCAACCAAACATCGGATATCGGGTCGGCGCGAGAAAACAATCACAATCTTAAGTGCCCTTTATTATTATTGTTATTATTGTTATTATAATAATTATTACGACCAAGTCAACTAAAGTAGTGGAACGGCCACTTTAGTGTTCTGATTTCGAAATAATATGTAGAAGCGCGATGGGGAGGATTTGTTGCATGAAGGCGCAGAGCAGAGTAGAGTAGAGGCGGCGGATTGGGTCTGTGCTAGCTGGCTGGCTGGCTGGGTTGGTAGGGTAAGTTGGTTGGGTAGGGTGGTTTGGTTTGGTTTGGTAGGGTGGTAGGGTAGGGTAGGGTAGGGTGGTTTGGTTTGGTTTGGTAGGGTGGTAGGGTAGGGTGGTTTGGTGGTTTGGTGGTTGTTAGTGGTTGGTAGTGGGTACAAGTACCTAGAGCAGAGGTAGGGATTACTGATTTAGTGCTTGAGAGGAGATGGTGCTTGAGAGGAGATGGTGCTGGAGAAGATGGCTTTGACGAGGAGAGAAGATGGAGAGAAGATGGAGAGAAGATGGAGAGAAGATGGCTTTGGCGAGGAGAGAAGATGGAGAGGAGAGGAGAGGAGATGGTATGGTATAGTATGGTATAGCGGGGAAGTTAGCTAGCTGTACGAGTGATTTGTGGTCGTGGTCCGTGGTTGTGGTTGTGGAAGGCGAGGTGGGTGGGAAGGAAGGAAGCAAGGAAGGGAGCGAGTCAGGAGGGATGGGAGGAAGGAAGGGATGGGAGGGAGGAAGGGAGAGAAGGTGGAAAAGGAAGGAAGGGAGGGAAGCGAGTCAGGCAGGAAGGCGGAAAATGAAGCGAGTCAGGAGAGAAGGCGGAAAAGGAAGGAAGGTGGAAAAGGAAGGAAGGAAGGCGGACAAGGAAGCGAGGTGGGTGGTAAGGAAAAGAAGGGAGTCAGGAAGGAAGGCGGAAAAGGAAGGAAAGGAAGGAAAAAAGTGTGTATGCATGTACGTATATATACCCCACGTGAACAAGCCAAGCAAGTCAGTCAGTCAATTGTCCCTGCTTTCAAAAAAAAAGAGGTTGGATGGATGAATGGACTAAATAATATTCATAGGCGATTAGTTAGTTAATTAAGTTGCCTTGTTTCACGGGTTCATTCATTCATTGGAGTAGAGTGAGTGGTCAAGGAGGAAGGAAGGAGGAGGAAGCTTTTTATCGGTAGAAAAGAGTGAACAACGAACTTGGAGAGAGAGAATGGAACGGGGGGGGTGTTTGTTTTGATATTTGGAAAAATTGTTTATTTAATTTCTGGGTGGTTGGGAAAGTACATTATGGATATCAATGGAGGAATACAGGAACAGGACATGAAGCGAAAAGGGCAGCCAGCCACACGGGAATCCTGAAAGAATTTTTCCACGCCGCCTAGATTTCCGCACCAGAGCCGGATATCATGTGGCGATTAGACGCGCAGTTCAAAGGCAGTCAGACAGCGATCCTTCCTACTCGTTTGCTGGGGGCGCACCACCCAGAGGGGCGTTACCTCCAGCGGCCCTACGCTCGGCCTCCTGTCTCTGGACTGCTGGGTTGGGTCCGTTTCGTCTTGCACTGTGCGATATCAGCTCCCCTGGGCCCTTTTCATTCGAACAACGCAGGGAGAAAAGTCGAGACTCACATGATAGTCCTGCTCACCATGCTGATGACAATCATAAAGGCCCAGCTCGGAACCATGCCGATACCAAAAAGGGCGTATCCCACCGCCTTGTTCACGCCCAGTTTCGCCAGCTGCCCGTCAAAGGGATCGAACCAGCCCTCGTACAGGATGCCCTCTTCGTACTTCTTCCCACTGTGTATGGCGACCATGTCCCCGACGGTCGAATGGGTCACGTTGAAGTAATTGATGTGGATCGTGCTGGCGGGGGTCGACTGGTCCGCTTGCGCGACGGGACGCTGGATGTGCCAGAGGGTGGGCGGCTTGGCCATCCAAGTGGAGCAGAGGACGCCCTGCTTATCGCAATTGACGTAGGCCAGGTTCGGCGCCGTCGGGTCCGCAGCCAGCACGCTGGCCGTCTCGTTCCATTCCCGCTCGAGTCGGTCGCAGACGCCGCCGCAGGTCTTGTTGCCGCCGGAGATGAAGACCATCCATTCCTGTGGCGATTTCGCGGAGTTTGGATCGGGGGTAAGCTCGGACTCGTAGTTATCCATTGTCAGGGAGGTGACCTTTAAGGCTGCGATCTTCGCTGCCGAAGCTGCGACAGGAGATTTGACGGCGGTGGGGACGGCGGGCATGGTGGTGGGGACGTTGGTGGCGATGTAGTCGCGTATAGAGTATAACCAGTCGCCTGCTTGCTCTATCAGTGGTTTTTGGATGTTCTGGGCGGCTGCGAGAGCTGGCAGGGCGAGGGCGAGGGAGTGGGTGAGATACATCCTTGCGGTCTGATATATTCGACACAATCTGTGCGAGACGCGGTTACGGGAAGACAAGAAGATGTAGGCAGAGGTGAGGAGAGAGGATGACTAGATGAAGAGACGTTGCAGGGAGATAGAGGCTACGCTAAGCGATCGAGTCGCGACTCGCAAGATTTTTGATGGACAGGGGCATGTATGCGCTGATATCAGCCCTATCGCTAATACTTGCCATGAAACTTCGCGGTACCTCGGAGTTCTTTTCACCTTGGCTTGGCACGCATGAAGCTCAACGGTTACCTCCAGCCTCCTCCTTGAGAGAGCTCTGTGCTCTCGAAAGGAGTCTTTTATCTTTCACATCAATCCCCAAAATTACAATCAGAATCAAATCACCAAGCTTCTCCAAGTCAATCGAGCTCATAGCAATACTTTCCCACAAGATCAGCTGCGGCCTGTTCGTGTGCTCGTACACCGTCATGGGAGGGAGGAAGAGTCCCATTGGACGGGCCCATTGGGTCTCAATGTTCCTCTGTGTATATATGGCTCTGCAGTTTGGAGGATTTACGTCTGCAGCTTTGCTCGATCGGCGGCAGGCTGGTATGTACCAGTTGACCGGAGTGTCGTTGCTTCAATCACATACTCGGGACTAACAAACCGCTTTGCAGACGACTTCTCAGCAGAGAATCCGGGCGACTCTGACGCTTCTGGCCTACTGACAGTTGTTGCGGCTACAGCATCTGCGTCTGCGCCGACAGCTGCGACTGAGACAATCGCAAATGCGACTGCAGGTTCCAATGGAACCGCAAAGGCTTCCTCCATCTCCTCTGCTGATGCCGTAGCCACCACCGCATCCAGTCCTCTCAACAGCACGAATGATCCGAACATGTGCCATAAGACATACACAACGGATCCCCAAGGTTCCACATACGTCGCCAATCCGTTTTGCAAGCCGTCCGATGGACAAGAAGTATACCCAAACATCCGGTATCAAGGTAAGTCACAAGCCGAATGTCCTTGTTGAATGCAAATATCAACCTTTCTCAAGTGACCTGGGATCCCTCCCTCTTCGAAGACGGCGCAAACAACACAGTCCAAGTCTACAACGTTGACGCCACGGGCCTCGACTCTCCAGCCACTGCAGACATACTCGCATCCCTCAACGCCACCAATTTTGAAGGGTCCGTCTTCCTCAACATGAGCTCCGTCTGGCTCAACGGCCAATCGACCGCCAACATCACCCTCAACCTCATAGTCGACCAGGAAGGCAGCGAACCCGAAGTCTTCGCCGGCCCCACCTTCACCCTGCTTTCGACCTCTGGTTCCGACTCGACGCACTCCTCGCCGTCGTCCGCCCCTTCGAGCAGTAAAAAGCTCGGCGAAAAAGTCGGCCTGCCCATCGGTCTTGTCTTCCTCATCATTGCTGCCATCGCGGCGGCGCTATTCATCTGCTTTCGGAAGCGGAGAGGCAAGG
This sequence comes from Alectoria sarmentosa, assembly GCA_009733775.1. Taxonomy (NCBI): domain Eukaryota; kingdom Fungi; phylum Ascomycota; class Lecanoromycetes; order Lecanorales; family Parmeliaceae; genus Alectoria; species Alectoria sarmentosa. Next base: position 17,041 of record WOGZ01000342.1, read on the forward strand.
GTTACGGGACGGGGAAATCGCTTCGGCAAAGAGTCGGTGGCAGTGGTGCAGGCAGGGGACATCGAAGGGATGCGAGCTTCCATGACGAACCGACTACAGGGGTGGAACTGAAGGACAGGAATAAGGGGCTTACCGGGGAATCGCCAGGGGACAATTGGGACTGGGGAAGTCCTGTCGGCAGTCCGACGAGTGCTGGTGGTGCGGGCAACGCGTTTAGGGATGAGATTCAGAGGCAGAGGAGTGGGCGGTGAATCGGAACAAGATGGCTTTCACGTTTCCTGGATGAGTGGTTCACAACCCGACAAATGTAACGACTTTTTCATGTTTTCATTCGTGCTATGTAATTGTCTATGCGCTTAATGAGGATGTCGACATGAATTCTACCTCGCCTCGAGTGCGCCATCTAGAGATGCATGCGTGCGATGTTAACCATGTATAGTACCTACTGAAGAATCATGCGTCGCTTTTGAGTGCACCCGTTCTGGGAATCTCGATAAGCGCAAACGCTTTGTGCACACCCTTTTCCAGTCGTTGAAATATCATTGTGTTGCCTATTTCCTGGGGTTGAGACCCTTCGGATCTCAGTCCTCAAATTTGACCCCCTTTCCCCCACTGACATCAATCGCTCCACCCCTATAACTCCCTCTCTTCTTCTTGTTCTTCTCCTTCGTGAAGCCCTTTCCCTTCGTCACGCTAAGATCCTGGTGCGCCCTATCAGCATAGTCGTAAGAGCGGTACGCATTCGAAGCCATCTTTGGGTCCACCAGTGTGTCTTGAGGGACGCGCTGGAAAGGCGTATTCCGCTTCTTTGTTAATGTGGAAACTTTAGGGGTGGGAGAGGAGGAGCGCTTGCGCTTTGTGGCGGGAACTGTGGTTGTGACAGTGGTGGTATCCTGTTGGCCGGCTGAGGTCGAGGAGTCGGAAGAAGAGGTAGAGGAAAGGCTAGTATTGATTGCGGAAGGCTTTTGCACGGAGCTCGCTTGGAGAGTCACGCTTGAGTCGCTGGAGACCTGGGTAGGCTTGTTTACGACCTTCGTTGTTTTGGTGACTGTTGGTTTCGGCGGCTTGGAAAAATCAAGCTCTGACTCGCTCTCTGATGTGCTTGAGTCGGAAGAGGAAGACGATGATGAGGAGGCTTCTGCTTTCGGGGTCACTGTTGGTTTGGGAGCTTCATCATCGCGTTCACCATCTGATGATGAGCTATCTGAGGACGATTCTGACTCGGCTTTCACCGCGGCTGTTGTTTTAGCTGTGGCTGGTTCGGGAGGCTCGGCGGCAGACTCGCTGCTTGATGAAGAGCTATCTGAAGAAGAGGATGAAGAGTTAGATGGCTTAGAGACTGGGACGCTGATTCGAGGCTGCGAGGTCACATCGGAACGAGGGCTGGAAGCCTCGTTCTTCACTGATACTGCTTTGACACCTGCAGACGACGAAATGTCGGATTCTTCATTTGACTCGGAGCTCGAAGAGTGGCTTCCTTTTCGCTTGAGGCTGTTTACCAATCCATTGACTGTCGGGTTCTTTGAAGCTGCAGGTGTATGTCGCAGTGCGCCAGCATTGTCTTTCTCATCGTCGGCATCGCTGTCCGAGCTTGAGCTTGATGTAGAAGGCGATGATGACTTAATCTTCGATATCTTCCTGGGCTTGTTGTTAGATTTCTGTGCTGGAGCCGCATCCTTCATCTCGACATCCGAATCACTCTCCTCTTCACTGCTCTCACTACCACTACTACTGGTAATGTCCTTTGCAATGACCTTGGCCGCTGCAGCTTCACTGGCCTTGGCTTCCGCTTTCGCTTCCTTCTTTATTTTCTTCGCCTTTTTCGACTTCTTGACCGCCTTGAGGTTGTCGCTATCGTCACTATCGCTGCTACTGGTCTCTTCCACTTGTGCTTTTTCTTGGTAAATCTTGTACCATTCTTTGAAGATTTTGACCAAGTCTGGAAAGCCTTTTGGCAGCTTTTCTCCTATCACAGTCTTCCAATCATCTAGCTTCTTCCTTGACTGTAATTGAGTGGTGTAAATGCGAGAAGTGTTGTTGAAACCGTAAGAAGTTAGAAATGCCCCCACAAGGGTGAGTAGTAGATCTGGAGGTGGAGTCTTCATTGGTGCGGTGACTGATTTGTGTTGCAAAAAATTGATGGCCTGGTCTCTTTCCTTCCCATCCTTGAGCCTATGGGCCTCTGACTTTGGCTTCGGATTCAAGACTGGATTCTCTTCATCTGGAGGGAACATCCATTCTGGCTGTGGTTTGTCTGGTGCATTCTTCTTCTTCTTTTTTCGAGGAGGCTCTGAGCCTGGAGGGGGTAGTTCGAATTCTGGCTTGATCTCGACAGGCGGCTTCTTTGTCCTTGATTTGGGTGCCATCTCGAATGTTGATCGAGTCGTGCTTCGTGAGGATTGGTGATTGCGGAGGGTTAAAAATAATTGGCAGGCCCGCTCGTGCGCGGGAGGTCCCGCTAGCGTGAGCGGTAGATTATGTCGCTCCTGGCCCGAGGGCCCTGGAATGGAAGGAACGCCTTCCCCAAGATCGAGTACTTGACTTGACCTCACCTTCATCACAAACCTTGCCCTTCGAAGAATCTGCCTATGTGTCATATTCCGAATTACCAGACGTCCCAATGAGCCCCGTGCGGCGAGATTTTGCCCTCTATGAATGTCAGCACTGCCGGGCAACGCCCGCGCGGTCCTCCAAATGGGCTAGGTCCTGGTGGGAGGCCAGTCCAAGATCATCGCAATGGCAGTAACATAAGTACAATTAGTTCGGCCTCAGCGAATGACTCTCGGAATCCTGCAGGACCAGAGATGAGCCGGGCGGAGATATTCGAGGACGAGAAGAAACGGATCATCGAGAGCTGTTTCGTAAAGAAGGAGGCAGATGGATCGGGTCAGTCATTCAGCATGTGGAAGAAGTGTTCTTTAAATTGACAATTTTCCAGCATCTGAGTCATACATAACACACATTCGTATTGTAGAAGATGCAGCATACCCGTCCAGCCCTCCGCCTCTTGAGTCTCCACCGGACAACAAAAAAGCACGAGTGATCATTGTCGCTGTAAAGAGGTCAGGACGCGTGCGAATGCACAAGGCGAGGGAGAACGCCAATGGAACCTTCTCGATTGGAAAGACCTGGATATTGGATGACTTGACCGTTATCGAGTCTTTTACCAATGCAGTCCCGCAGACTGCTGAGCAGCAGCAGAACAAGTCTCGGGCAGGGCCCACTGGTTTCATCGTGACTGTACAGAAGCCCTATTACTGGAAAGCAAATACAGCGAAGGAGAAGGACTTCTTCATCTTCAGCCTCATCAAGATATATAAGAAGTATACCGGAGGAAGGCTACCACAGCTCATCGGTTTCAGTTTGCAAGAACTTGAACAGCTGGGTGGAGCTTCGGGACCACAGAATGGTGTGCCACCTGCAGCGCGGCCCAACATGTCCACAGGAGAAAGTAGCAGGGTACTGAGCCAAGAGACTCCAGCGATACGAGAACCACCATTGGAGACCAGTAGAGAAAGAAAGCAACGCCCATCTCAGGAACGCCTATCTCAGGAACGTCCGTCTCAGGAGCGCCCGTCTCAGGAGCGCCCGTCTCAAGAGCCTCCTCCCGAAGAGCGCGTGCTTCATAGTGCCGTTGCGCAAAATCGATTGGTGCGGTCAGCACGCAGCAATGAGCGCATCCATATGCCTGGCGCATTTCCTTCTACGGACTCTATACAAGACCCATCGCCTCGATCGTCACAGCATCAGCTGAAGACCAAACGATCAGAGTCACCTGCTCTGCATAATGCTATCTCGCAACCTAAATTTCGCAGACCGTCTGCAGGGCAAAGTACAGATTCATTCCAAAGTGGTCGTGAAATTCAACCCGCTCCCCTGCAGCAAAGTGGCCGATCAAGCAATGAAAAGGTAGGACAAAACGGAACATATGCAGCAGGGGTATCCGCGGCTCCCGCACGCCTCTTAACAACACAAGAAATGCCAGTGAATGCTGTAAAGGACGTCCCGACTTCAGCCCCACATGCTGAAGAACCCACATCCGCTAAGCAGGCAGCAGCTCTAAATTTCAATCCAGGTTCGAAAGACAACTTCGCTGACCAAGCAACAATTCTCAAGGAATCTCAGGACCTTAGGAATCGTAATATGCGAGACCATTCAGCCCCAGGGAGAGACCCCAGCCAAGTGACTCGCGGGCCACCATCTTTGAACCAACCAGAATCGAGCAGAGATCACTTTTCAAACGAGACACGGTCAATGATAGCCTCAAGCCATGTTGCTCAAAATAGTCAAACAACAACCCCAGAAGTCATATCATCGGGCCCAGCAGCCAATGATGATGGTTCTTCAACTCCTCAGCCATCTGTCACCAAATTCCCGCCAACACCCCCCCCAGAAACTCCAACAGAGGAGCACCGACCTGGACTCGGGCCAATGATAAAGAAAAAGTCAGCCACTGATGTCGCGTCAAAATTTCGAAAAGCCGCCACCGCTTATAACGCTTTCAAACCTCGTGCTGGTGGGGCCGCTGAAAAAGTAGCCAATGACAAGCCGACCAGTGGTGACGGTATCACAGGTGTTTTTCAAGCACCTTCTCTTCTCAAAGGTATTAGCCAGGATGATGTTAGGCCAGTGACACCTAAACAGAGCCTAGAGATTCGACCGTCGACGCCCGATGTCAGGAAGGATATTCCTACAATGCAGATCACTACTTCACCAGCGAAATCCGTCACGCCCGTGCCTCCAGAACCTGTGTCACAAAAGCCTCCAGAAGCTGTCCTGCAGAATACTCCAGAGTCCGGAAAGCGGCCACCAATGGCAGAAAAGGTTCAAGAGGACCGCCGTAAGAAGCATCGCTCTGACCATTCGGCCAAATACGCTAGAATATTGGGCATCAATCCCAGCCTGTTAGAAGGCCGGACTTTCGAGATCGAAGAGGTACTTAATGATTTCGGTTGGGGAGAGGAGAGGAGCGGACGCGCGACATTCGAGGAGCTTGAAACGGGCATTCGCAAAGAAATCGCCCGAGTCGAAGCTGGCAGCTGGCTTAGTGCTGTGGAGAACAACGATGAACGCGTTGTGGCAGTAGCTGATATGATGGACCGAGTCATGACAGAATGCGACGAGCTCGACAACCTGCTCACATTGTATAATGTCGAGCTAGGGGTAGGTTGAGCCCCTGTTGTTTCCGAGGCCATTGCTGATTATAGGCAGACACTGAGTGAAGACGTCGCGTATATTGAGGCTCAGTCACAGGGCCTGCAGGTCCAGACGGCTAATCAAAAACTCCTTCAAAGCGAGCTGAAGAACCTCCTGGACACGATATCTATATCAACTTCAGACCTGAGCAAATTAAAGAATAATTCTTTGAATACCACGAGCGAGGTTCAAGAAGTCGAATATACCCTCGCACAACTTTATGCAGCGATGCTGACAATTGACCCCAAGCTTCGTCACAACGATAGCAAGTCAATGAGTGTCGATCAAGCCGGACTGCATCGGAGCAGCAGTACTGGACATGGAAGCATCGAGCTCAGCTCCATGCACGCCGTCCGCGAGAAGAAAGAGACTTTTCGCCGGGAGAGTGTTGATTTCATACAACGATTGACGCGCCATATGTCAAGAATGTTCCAAGATGTGGAGCAACAAACGAAAGACGCTTTGGAGAGCAAGCGAAACAATAAAGTGTCAGCAAGCTTTACTAAGCTCGACCATCATTTGCGGGATGCTCCAAAGAAGGGGTTGTGGTTGTATTCGCCATTGATACTATTCGCACGTGAGATGGAGCAGTCTGAGTGGGAGAATCTCTTGCATATGTACGAAAACCGGATCAAACCCCATTACCAAGAAGACTTTGGGGACAATGTCACCGCTTGGAAACGGGCCACTAGAAAGCCAGTAGGAGATGAGCAAGATGTTCTTTTCACGACCCAAGAGAAGGAGAACGAGAGCCTGGTCGGACGCAAATTGACAGTGAAACGATCTAAGACCGTACGCGCAGGAGATCGAATATCAAGTGGGGACAAGCCAAGAGATGGCAAGGTCACCGCATACGAAGCTTTTGCTGGTGCTTTGACAGAGATGGCCAGAGTCATCTTTGTGGAACAGAATTTCGTCGTCGATCTCTTCCATGCATCGTCACTTGATACTCAGGATTTTATCGACGCACATGCTATCGACCCCGCACAGCGAGGAGCAGGAGACACGATGGTCAAGAAGCCTTTCGACCCCGATCGCAACATGGCCAAGATTGTATCGGGGGTCATGGAAGAGATCTATTCGTTCTGGCCGACTGAACTCCAGGCTCTTGCTGACTGGACCATCAAACAGGATGCTATGAATGGCGTCGGAGTCCTCTTTGCCCTCGAGAGTCAGCTCCTCGAGATCGAGGAAACCAATCAGGAGTTCCTGACCCAAGCTGTCACCAAGATACACGACCGTCTGGTCAATAGATTTACTCACTTCATCAATGAGCAAATTCGTGGCATCGAAGACACTAAAGTTAAAATCAAGAAGCGAAAGGGTGTAATCGCATTCATGAAGACATTCCCCAACTTCTCCATCGCTCTTGAGAACATGCTCCCGCCAACTCGCTCTCTCGATCACCTTCCTGTACGCGCCACGGTCAATGACGCCTACAATAAAATCAACAAAGCCATGTTCGAGAGCTTGAAGTTCATTGCAAAGGAAAGCCCGACGGCTACGCAAGCTGTTGCGACGGCAGGTGATCTTGAGGATAAGGAAGCCCTCAACTACCATATTCTCCTCATTGAGAATATGAACCACTATGTTGAGGAAGTTGCTGTCCGAAAAAACCCTGTCCTCGAAGAATGGAACTTCCGCGCACGCGCCGAGATGAACGAGCACATGGAGCTGTATCTCACTGCCGTCATACGCCGACCTCTAGGCAAGCTTCTTGACTTCCTGGAGTCCACTGAATCACTCATACGCAACAACCCTGGCTCCCCAACCTCGATAGCCACACGTGCCTCCCATTCACGATCTACCTTCAAAAAGATGCTCTCTAGCTACGACGCGAAGGAAATCAAACGAGGTATCGAAACACTGAAGAAGAGAGTAGACAAGCACTTCGGTGATGGCGACGACACGGCTGGCTTGTCAAGAGAGCTAGTCACCAAAGTTTTCCGAGAGTGCGAAGGCAGATATGTTCAGGTTGGCGAGAGGGTCAACAAAGTGGTCAAGGATGTGTACGAGAGCAGTCTCGAAGTGGAATGGAAGAGGGAAGACGTCGTTTCGGCCTTCAGGCGGTGAAGGGAGGAGTTCGGTGTAAAAATCAAGGGTCTTTTTCTCTCTAGGAGTGTGGTGTCATTTTCGCCCGATCTCCCAGGGAAGCCCGGGACTTTTGTTGATGGTTTTGGGATCTACTCTCGCGGTTGGCAGCATCTGACGGCCGCTGTGGTGGGGACGCTGTCTTCGTCACAGCGCTTTAAAGGATTACTGGTGTATATAAGATACCTTCCATTGAATGAGATGTCGAGCCAGACTCGAATGAGGTTAGGATCAAGCTTTATAGACCGTCTTCTGAATTGCTTGAGTCTACGGGGGAGTTTTCAAATGGCTCGACGCCGTTCTCCTCTAGATATTCACAGACGCAATCCCCAGATTAACCAATCACCCTCTCCGGAAAAATCCCTTAATCTTCCCCCACACACCCCCCTCGGACCTTTTTCCCTCCCCCTCTAGATCAAGAACAGCCACGGCCCTCACCCGCTCAAGCCCCTCCCTCGCACTCCACAACCTCTCCATCGCAGCCTCCAGCCTCTCCCTCCCATCTTCCTCCTCCTCCGCATCCTCCATCGCAGCTTCCACCGCCTCTTCAATCTCCTCGATCTGCTTTCCCAACCGCTCTTCCGCCGCCGTATGTGTGGTCGAGGCGAGGTTGAGGCTCTGCAAGGCTTGCGCTGCTTGCGAAGTTGAGGTTGGGGTTTTTTCTGGTTCGTTGTTTTGGGGAGGAAGAGCGTTGGGGGGGAGAAACGGGGGGGAGGAGGAGGAGGAGGAGGAGGGGTTTGTTTTCTGGGCTCGACGTGCGGTTGCGGCTTCGAGGGCGCGGGTGAGGTGGTCGATGCTGGTTTCTAATGTTGTGATTCTTGATGATGGAAGGTCGATGGAGTTTCCCGTTTGCACCACGACGTCTCCGCTGGCCCTCTCGACTCCGTCTACCAACGCGGCCGCCCCTGCACTCTCCACCCTCACAGCTTTCCTCTCCTCGAACCTCTTCTGCGCCACCGCCCTGTCGTGCTCCACCAACCCCAACGCCTCCCTCTCGGCCCTAACCCTCCTCCTCACCTTGCCCGTCCTCAACACCAACCACCGCAACCGCCACCCCTGCACCCCCAGCTCCTTGATCCTCTGCGGCTTCTCGCCCAGCAGATACTCATCCAAGCCGCCGCACTTGTCAATCGTCCTCAGGACCCTCGATTGCACTTTAATCTGCACGAAGCGGCCCAAGCCGTCGCTCCAGAGCCGCTTGTTGTGGATGTTGGGCCGCCACGCCCGGCGGGACTTGAGGGCGTTCTTTTCCGAGACCTTGTTGCCGAATTGGAGCGTCGCGCCGCCGTAGAGGCCCGAGTCGGATTGCTTGTAGTGCAGGGCGGGGCCGTAGGGGTAGGGGGGTGGGGTTTGGGTGTAGCGGGGGGGGTGGGATTGAGTGGCGGTAGGCTTTGCGGTGTGGAGGGTGGTGGAGAAAGAGCGTAGGTAGCGGAGAGAAGGGAGTTTGGGGACGGCCATTATGGTGAGGAGGGTTGTTTGTGGTTGTGGTGGAGAAGACCTAGAAGAACTCCTGCGTGGGGAGGCTCTATATTTTAGGGGTCGGTCCCAGAGTTGTCAAAGATCAGTGGCAGGAGATGCGAGTATCAAGTCACATCTCCACGGACAGAGGAAGAGTAATGTTCAGATTAGCGATTTTGATTGGAATATCTTGGTCTTGTTGGCAGCTACAAGCTCCGACGTTAAAATGGTCCCAACTGGGCTTCGGCTGAGCCCGCCCTTCCGCCCTTACACTAAAGTACGGAATTACGGCCGCGCGACCCAAAGCGATTGTTCAGCCCTGGATAACAATTTCACCGCAAGCTTAGCGACTTTTGGCAAAGACCAGATCCCCCCGCCCGATTTCAAAGGATCTACTTGCGAGCTGAGAAAGTACTTGAGGTTCCTGAACAGCGATTGCACTCCAAATGCTGCCGTGCCATCACAGAACTCGGGGCTCCAAGGCAATGGTCAGATCGTACAGATAGGCATCGACTAATCATAGAGGGGGGGGGGGGACAATCGAGAGTCTCGACAACGATGCTCGACTACGATCCAAGATCACCTCCTGTTGTCGAGCTACGCCCTTTCAGAGCGGTGTCTCCGAGGATCTCGTCTGCCATGCAACCCTTTTCTCGATCCTTCCAAGCAGTCACTACGCAGCCCATCTCCTCGACGAGAGACTAAGAGCATAGCCCCCTTCTCAACGTACTCTGCCTCACTTCTTTTTGCTTTCCATTGGCTGGGTTTAGCGAGACGCATAGAAGGCTTGGCTTGATATGGCAGGTAGGCATTGAACATGTACATGTTTTGCAATTTCAGCTGAGGGGTTTCCTACGGAATGTTTGTATGCTGCATTGACTATTAGCGCTCCTGTGCCAGGGCATCTTTCCAGGCTGCTTGCCTCTGTCTGGTCCCATGCTTCAATTCTCTGCCGATTAATTTGCGACCAGATGAAGATATAAAGGGGGCTCCCATTCCACATTTTTGTTTCCAGACTTAAGTTCCCGAGTTAAGAGCCGATATCTCAGTTATCGTGAAGCTACCATTCATTCTCCCTGGGAAAGACATGATGAATCTCCGCGCGACCATCTTCGCTTTCCTCACAGGCATAATCGCCGTCGCGGCGAGTCCTGTCGCAGCTCCGGTCCCATATCGGTGCCCTGGCGCACCCGATCAGTGTTGGTCTCCTCGTTTTACCCAATTCCGTTCTGAGACCGAGTTTTCAACCCATGTACAGGCATCTGCGATATAGCAGGGTACACTCCGACCGCTGGATATGCACAAACGTGTTCCAAGGCCGACTGCACTAGCGGCTATGAGTGCTACACCGATATGCGATGTCCTGTGAGCTGCTCCATCCACGGTCTCCTTCTTACAATACAGCTGATGCGTCTGCTTGTATTTGCAGATCGGCCTGGGCGGGATTCCAGCGGTAAGCTCTTCTTCCGGCAGTTGTTCAACTAGCGTCCCACGTGCTAAGGATCATTTCCAAGCAACACGGGTGCTAGGCATGTTTCAACAGGTACTCTCGGGAAGGCCGAGGCTTCAAGGCAAGGAATACGCGGGGAGAGGACTTTATCAGATTGAGTGGGACAGAGTAGTTGGCTGTACAAGTATTCAGATTATTGCATTCTTCTCTCCTCCTTATCCGCCGCGTAACTCGATTCACTTGATTCGTAGTCAATCGCCTTGCTATTTCCTGTTAGTAAGGGGAAAAGGTATTAAGAAGTTGAATCTTTCACCCATTGGCGCACATGGCCATGTAATTTAATTTATAACAAACAAAGTATCTACGGTTGTATATAACCTTTCTATGCAATGCCATAGTGACAGTAAGACGCAACACCCCTGCTGACCCGATGCGCTCGCTAAAGCGGCACCAGCGGAGGCCCCAGTGCTCCGTTGGCTTCAATCGCCAAGAAATCCAGCCCTATCAACCCCCCAACCTAAACCTCTCGTCCCATCCCCACCAGCAACAACAATCACAAAAAAACCCCATCAAGCACCGACCGCAAATGAGCGTCCCCCTCCCCGACCGTCCCCCTCCCTCCACCGCCTCCTACATCCTCGCCGCCTCCATCCTCGCCGCCTGCCTCGGCTACTTCCTCGGCCAAGCCTCCACTCTCGGTCTCTTCTCCTCCCTTTCCTCCTCCTCCTCCTCCTCCTCTAAAGCCCACAAGTCGTCGAAACCGAGCTGGCCCAACAGCTACGATGTGGCCGTGCACCCGGACAGTTCGGACGAGGAGCTCATGGCGCGGTTGAAGGGGAAGGGGAAGGGGGAGGGCGTTGGGGGTGCGGGTGGGAAGAAGGGGGTTATTGAGGATAGCGAGGAGGAGAGTGAGGAGGAGGAGGAGGAGAGTGAGGGTGATGAGAGCGGGGATAGGAAGGAGGAGGAGGAGGAGGAATTGGATTCAGGACGAGAGCAGGGCGGGTTGAAGACGTTTGAGGGGAACAGGGAGGAGTGCAAATTAGTGCTCGTCGTACGGACGGATCTAGGCATGGGCAAAGGTATCTTACAAACATCCCCCCCCCCTCCCATATCCACCATCCCCCATCCCCCCATCCCCTTCACCCTTCCCCCCCCTCCTCTCATCAATACTCAACCCCCCCCCCCCTCACAGGCAAAATCGCCGCCCAATGCGCCCACGCGACCCTAGCCTGCTACAAGCAGCTCCTCCTCGCGTCCACCTCGCCGTCGTCGCTGCTGCGCCGCTGGGAAGCGACCGGGCAGGCCAAGATCGCCGTGCAAGTGGCCTCGGAGGAGGCGCTGGAGCGGCTGCGGGCGCAAGCGGTGGGGCTGGGGCTGTGCGCGCAGGTGGTGCGGGATGCGGGGCGGACGCAGGTGGCGAGCGGGAGCGCGACGGTGCTGGGGGTGGGGCCGGGGCCGAGGGGGGTGGTGGATGGGGTTACCGGGGGGTTGAGGTTGCTGTAGGGAGCAGGGAGGGGATGGGGATGGGGATGGTATGGCGTTGGGATGATTCGTGAGTCGCTAGAGATGTGTTGGGTGGAAATTGTGGCACCGAGGGTTGAGAAGCTGTATGGGCTTTCGGATAAAAGTAAGATACCCAAAATCTGAATTATCATAGCACTGCAAGTGAATATAGAATGTATGCTGCTCTTCTAGTCTCTTGCAAGCAGAGCCAAAATGGAAGCCTCAAAGCCCAATGGGCCAGCAAACAACGTCACGCCAATCTCACACCAGCCTGCCTATTCTTCTTCTGAGTAGTCCCCATGGCATTGTTCATCCCCGTCGCCTGACTGCTGTCCAGCGTACTCTGCGCTTCCCTCTTCTTATCATCATCAATCTTCTTCAGATGCTTCTCCGTCTTCTGCTTCCCGCTTCCCTTGCCATGGAACTGATGGCTCAAATGCTTGAAAGCCTCTTTCTGATTCATACTCCGGCCGAACTCGTCGACGTATTTGAGCTGCACGTCGGGTTTGTACTCGCGGTTGAAGACCTCGGTCATCTGGCGGGACTCGAGTTGGTCACGCATCTTGTTTTCTTGTCGAGCGTACTCTTCTCGCTCACGAGCGGACATGCGGTCGAGTTTGCCCGTGGCTCGATCCCGCTCTCGTTGCTGGCGGGCTTTGGCTTCAACGGCCGCTTCGCGCTTTTGTTTTTCGGTGAGAAACTTGTGGCGGTCGCGGTGCAGGGCATTGATGTCGGTTTCTTTATCTTGCTTGATGAGGCCGCGTTGGGAGAGCATGGAGAGGGTGGCGCCGAGGCCTTGGGTTAGGGTCGCTTCGTCCTCCAGGCCGGTGTCGGTCATACCTGGCATAGCGGGAGTCGAAGTATCGCGCTTGACGCGGACTTCCAGATCCTCGCCGTCTTCAATGTCGTTGTAAGATCGACCCATGTCTACGTCTCCATCTTCATCCTCGGGGGATGTCTCCTTCTTGGCTGGCGTAGCACTGTGAGCTTTGACGATTTGCGGTCGGGCTTTTTCTTCTTCTTTGCTCCGCGCTAGATTGGCCACGAATTCGGTAGTCTCGTCAATGACCATGCCACCCTCTTCATGTCTCTCTTCTTCCTCTGGCGTAGCGGCTTCCTCCCGGATCCTTTGCGCAATGTTTTCCGGCTTCTCCCTCTTCCGCTTTTTGAGAGCAGCTCGTCTCTGCACAGCTAGGGCGGCCTGAAGGTCTTCGTCATCAACAAAAGCGCTCTCGGCAACTTTGGGTCGAGCATCTGGTGTCTGTGCGTTGCCACCATCAACATCCATGACATCGCCGTTCGTTTGTGTGCCGTTGCTTGTCTCAGCTGGGAACATGTCATCTTCATTGGTAGTCCTCTGTCTCGTAGTTTTGGCCTTCTTTTTCTTCGGCTTCTTGATCTTGGATTCTGTTATCTCTGTGTAGTCTGATGTGGGCGCGTCTTTTAGAATATCAAGACTTATGGCTGTAGCTTTCAGCTTCTTCCCAACAGCTTGCTTCATCGCTTCACGCTCTTCCAAGGAAGCTCCCTGCCCGTCCAACGTAAATCGCTTTCGCTTTTTGCCATCGATCGTCTCGTCATAATGTTTCAATATCGTAGAGCCACCTTCTTCATTTTCGGCATGGGGGTCGTAGACAGGCTTCTTGATCTTTGAGCTCAATCTCTCGGTCAGTGCTTCCCGCTCTTTCAGGTCCAAGTTCTCCAATTCATCCCCTTCCTCTTCATTCTGATCAATCGTAGAATCTTTGAGTGTCAGAACCTGCTCTTCACCACCCTCAAAGTCTTCCAGCTCATGGGCAACTTTGACACCAGCGAGGTCCTCAGCAGTGTATTCTGGTGCATTTTCCCGTTCCGCCAACTCCTTCTCCAGCTTCGCCAACCTCTCTTTCTCAAGTCTCTTCCTTCTTTTCTTCTGCTGAAGCAACCAGGTCTTGGTATCGAGATCTTCCTTCTCATCTGCCTCGCCTAATCCCTTTCCTTCCAATTTGGAAAACTTTTTGGCGGCATCTCGAGCTTTCTTGATGGCCTCATTCTTCGCTTCTCGTTGCGCTTTAGCATCTGCTTCTTTCTGCAGCTTATTCCAATTGTCGTACCCTTGTGCTTGCCTTGATTCTAGTGTACTGCCTTTCTCCTCTTCCTCCTCCGATGAGCTCCCGGCGCCTTTGGAGGCTTTGAATTGGGGTCCACCGCCTGGGACAGGGAGGAGGGTCATCCCGAGGGATGCCCGGATGCGGTTGGTCTCTTCGATGTCCATGGCGGCTTATGAGTGGACGTTGCAAAATAAAAGACAGTGAGAAATCGGGCAATGAAGACAAGTATGCCTGGCGCAAATAGTAACTCACTTGGAAGTCAGAGGTGAAGCAGAGATGTCTGATGAGGCGGCAAAATTCCGTAGCCGCCTAGCGCAGAAATGTCTTGGCGCACGTATAAAGAAACGATTTTTCGCTCTCGTTCTCTTCCAAAATAATATGAGATCTGTGTCAGTCTCCCGGAGCTCTTTTCCTTCGGGGCTAGTTGTCATTCGGTCGAGACTGACAACTCGACGTCAAGGAGCCGTTCCTCTGCGGAGAATTCTGATAGCGTCAATCTTCCGGTCGACAGATCTCAAATTAAACCGGTTGTCTTCGAAGCCTGAGCTCCCGTCAGGTGAGCTCGGTGGAGGGGGCTACTGAGGACGTCATATTCCACCACGTTCCCGAATGGGCGTCGTCTGATGAGGGTTGGGTAAAACGTACGTATAGAAATGCCTGTGAATTTCTACAATTTATGCATGCTAACGTGCATCACAGCATGACTGTCTACATAATGAATTTTGCTGAATGTCAGACTAACGATTTGGAACATATTTTTGTTACAGTCCATAACTAGTTGCAATTAATCAACAAAGTCAGGGAGAATAGAGGTAGTTCCCAGTGCAAATTCATATATTGCCCTCGGGCCACGATATACATTTCGCTATCCAGACACGTGCAGAGTTCGCAGTGAAGCCGGGTGTACCTCCAACGCCAACGCTATTAATCGAGCTATCTGCCTTTGAGACAACAAGTTGAACAACGTATCCAAGTCGTCCAAAATTCGTTCTGCCGTTCAAAAACCCTCCACTCTAGTCCCCACCCCCCTCTCCATCGCCAACGCCACTAAATCTTCGCCAACACAGATATCCATAAGCCCAATTCCTACGCTCTTGTAGATAACATTTCCACCATCTAGCCACCTCCTGAGACCCTTCTCACCCTCTCCGGTCCCCATCTCAATTTCCCTCATGCTTGCTTTTTTGACCATCAAGAGCTCTCCAATCTCCACAAGCTGCTCCGCAGTTATTCCCGCCTGGATGATTTCACCCGCCTCCTTCAGGCAGGCTTCGAGTGAATCTACTACAATGACACCTCCTTTGTTTGCGTGCTTATGATGGTGGTGTTTATGGTCTGGTGCGACAGCTTGGCTCAAAATATCAGGATGAATCTCGCACATGTGGGGGCGATAGCTGCCTATAGCGCTTATGTATCTTCCTTTCTTTCTGCCTTCTGTGCTGGTAAGGTGTTCGGCTGGGAAAAGAGGGGAGGTGCTAGGCGTGCAAAGAAAGATGACATCTGCTTTGCGGATGTGTTGCTTCAATAGCCGCTGATATTCGCCAAACTCAGAGGAGACAATGCTGAAGGCCAATTTCGAATTCGCGTTGCGTAGGTCTTCCCACTCGGGTGAGGTGTAGAATTCATGCATGAGGGCTTTTGCGCGGGCAAACGATCGGTTGATGATGTCGACATGGTGGATTTCGGATCCACGCAGCATAAGAGCGAGGCGTATGTGCCATTTTGCTTGCTCGCCTGCGCCGAAGACCGTGATGGAATGGACATTGGAACGGCGGTTGAAGATAATGGTTGAGGCCAGCGCAGTACGAAACGCTGTCAGTGCTTCCGCGTCGAGAAAGGCATAAGGTATGCCAGTGGAGGTGAGAAGCGTCAGAGAGCCTCGAGGTGTAGTGGTCTGGGAGGAAGCTACTGAAGGATCCGCAGACGGGGCGCTCGATACTGAAGATGTGTATGAGGCTAACGTTGTGGAAGATCTTGAGCTAGCAATCGAGATCGAGGGCGATTTAGGAGCGGGAGAACCACTTCGCGGAGAATCGATGCTCAATTTGCTCAGACTAGGTGTAGACGAAGGGACAGGCGCAGTGGCTAGGGTTATGATTTTGATGCCTCTGCTCGTGCTTGTACTGGCGGGCATGAAGAGAGTGGTTTGCTTGTTGGCAGCTGGGACAGCAATGCGTTGAGGCTGGTTGGCGCTGCATCCAATCGTGCTTTCTTGCGTTCCTGTCGAATAGTCATGGAGGGCTTCCGCGAGGTTGTGCCTGGGTCACAGTTTTCCTGTCAGCAATGCTTATTTGAAGGTCTATCGAGTCTTGAAACATGTACCGAGGGTGAAGACTCCGAAGACATATCTCAAGACTCAAATTTCGATCCGATAAAAGGATATTTGGACACGATATATACGTACTGCAGCTCAGCGATGTCATCACGAGTCAGGGTGATCAATAGGGAATGAATGTCCGTATTGGAAAGAACAGTGAGGGGCATGTTGGAGACCTGGCCGGAGCAATTCAGCGGTAGATACTATACATTATCTTCTTTCGACGCAGTAGGTCTTCACCCAGTACGTCTTGTAGGAATTGGGCAAGGATTCAAGGAGGTAGGGCAGGATACATGGGTCTCAGAACGTCACGAATTAGATATGGATGACAGGAGGGCCAAAACAGTGCTTTGTTATAGAAGTACATAGCACGTGTGGGGTAGAGTGGAGGGGCTCAAGGGTTGTACTTTTAGCGTTTTCAAAACCAATTGGAATGTCTTGGCACTTTTCGTCGCAACACAC
>WOGZ01000343.1:0-33478 GCA_009733775.1 Alectoria sarmentosa
CTTCTCCTTCTCCTTCTCCTTCTCCTTCTCCTTCTCCTTCTCCTTCTCCTTCTCCTCCTTCTTCTCTTCCTCTTCTCTTTCTCTTTCCCTTTCTTTTTCCTTCTCCTCTCATCTCCTCACCGACAATGACCCTCCCAACTTTCATCTCAACCCGCCGCTCACGTCAAGTACCTCAAGAGAAATCTACTGCACCCATTTCTCTTTCCTCCTCCGGCCCTTCTCCTAATAATGACACTCTACATCCTTCGGCCTCTACCGTCAGGGCAGCGACCCGCACTCGACTTACTTTTTCCCTCCTCACTTCTCTCCTCTTCCTCATCGCCCTCGTCTTCCTCATTCTCGTCGAAGTTGGTAATACGGGTGCTCACCACCACGCAGTCGTGGGAAGCATCTACTTTCTCAAGCTCGACTTTAGCCATATCATCCCCCAAGCTGTTCCCCAGGCTACCCTCATCAATTCAATCGCAAGAACATTGGGGCTCCACGACTTCTATCAAGTCGGTCTATGGAATTACTGCGAGGGATATGGGAATGACATTACGGATTGCAGCAAGCCGAAAACGCTGTACTGGTTCAATCCTGTGGAGATCATTCTGAATCAGCTACTCGCTGGCGCCACAAGTACGCCACTCATTCTTCTCACTACTTGTCGTGATTGTGAATGCTGATTGGTAGACGTCAAGTTGCCCTGCCTGCAAACATCATTTCGGCCCTCTCTCTTGTCCGAACAGCCTCTCACTGGATGTCCGCCCTTTTCCTGACAGGCGCATGCACCTGTCTTGTTTCAATCTTCCTCACCCCGCTCAGTATTTACACGCGCTGGGCGACTTTTCCCATCGCCTTTTTCGCCTTCCTCAGCGCCCTCACAACGACTGCTGCCAGCATCATCGCCACTGTCATGTTCATCATATTCAGCAAGGTCGTTCACAGTGCCGAAGGCGAGGTCAATATCGTGCCGGAGATCGGGATCAAGAGTACGTATTTTCCGAGTCCATGTTTCCTCTTTTGAACCAATCATT
Source organism: Alectoria sarmentosa (assembly GCA_009733775.1). NCBI lineage: Eukaryota > Fungi > Ascomycota > Lecanoromycetes > Lecanorales > Parmeliaceae > Alectoria > Alectoria sarmentosa. The sequence goes on from WOGZ01000343.1 coordinate 1,020, forward strand.
GAGTCTTGAGACATTTCTTGGGAGCTTCCACTCTCCAGACGTGTTTCAAGGCTCGTCATACCCCCCTCAACCAAGCAAGACTGACTCCGAAATCATAATCTAGTGTTTGCATTCATGTGGGTGGCTAGTGCATGTGCTGTTGTGGGATGGTTGGTTCAGTTTGGTTTGTGTTGCTGCTGTGCCTCAAGGCGCGACGTTATGCTGGGAAAGAAAACTGGGCGGCCAAAAGCCTGGAGGCAGAGCGGACAAGCGTCGCCCCATGACTTGCGGGAGAAGGCTGGAACAAGGGGGCTTTTTCGTCGGAAGAAATAATAAAGAAAAGAAAGCGATGGTTTTGCTTCCTGTGTCGCCGTAGATTTTGTACTTGATGATACTACGGCATTGTCCCGGAGAGCCTATCCAGTTGATACTACAATCGTTAGATGCTGCTTTGATCTGCCCGAGCCTCTGAAGAAGCTAAGAAGACAGTTATTGGCATAGAAAAAAGAACAATCCAGAACAGAGTCAGACTTACGTTGAGAAAACATCAGCCAGTGTTGGATTGCACGAGCACAAATGCAAGCTCTGCGGCGTATACATGAAAACGATCAAGAGCCTTGAACGCAGGGCTTCCAGGTCTTTGTGGACTAGGAAAGAATCTCCTGGTTGATATAGAGCACATGAAGCCTACTCGGCGGTGGCTTGCAAAAATTGCTGAGTTCATTTCATGCATTGTGCTAGCTCGGAGCTACTTTACCGTGGGTATCTTCTCAACGCCCTCTTAACGCTTCCATGGGATGTGAACGAACCGTTGTTACAGTTGGCCCTTGGGTCAGTACCTTCATCGCACAGGCCGTAAAATCTTATCTTAATTCTCCCTGCCGCAATTACCCTTCACTTCAGCACCGGAGGAAAGGGGCCACCATGTAAACAAATGCCCTTCTCAATAAACCACAACGTCATCACCTTCATGATGCTCGGCCCAACTGGGACGTTCCGTCTTTTGTCATCTATTCCTCCTCGCTCTCCTCGCTCTCGCTGGAGAAATCATGATATCCGTGATCGCCACCTGGTGGAAGGGCAGGGACACAGGTTGCGCCGCCGAACGCACCGTCCTGCCTGAGGTCCGACGTTCCTCCAGCATCTATATCCGCTTCGAGTAGAGCTTCGAGTTCCACTGCATACGCAGTATCCACATCTTCCTCCGCGGTGGCGCTGTCGTCGTGCATGACACTATCAACATCTGGTGAATCCTGAAACCCCTCAACCTCCATGTTATCGCCTTCGTCATCTCCAAAAAGTGAATCATGGTCATCCAATGCCACTTGGTCCATGCTTCCTCCATGCATGGCTTGCTGGATGCCAGTGTCCTCTTGATAGAGTCGACCATCTCGCGTCTTTTGAGGCTCCCGTGGTCTGACTTCTTCTGACGGCTTTCGAGGCTGCTCCTGACGTTTTTCTCTTTTAGCTGCTCTTCTATGTTGCTTTTCTGCACGCATGGCATTGTTCGACATAGTTTCGTCCTGGAGCAACTGCTTTGCAATTACCCTTTCTCGCTTCTTTTTCTCCGCAGCAGTCTTCCTATAGCCTTTTGCCCTCGCTTTTTTAGCTTCTGCGTCCAGAACAACCTTTGTCTTCTCTGGGACTTTCTTCTTTGTCTTTCGCCCAGTCGCAATCTCCGGCAGAGGCGCCACACTACCCGCTTCCGGTGATTGTGCTAACGAAACGTTTTCTTCCGCGTTGCTTTGTGGGGGCCGTCTCGAATTTGGTAGCCCAAATCGCTCTGCACTCTTTATTCCCTTCCTAAAGGGATTCTCTCCCTGGAGCCAGGAAAGAGGTTTCTCCGCCATGCGAGCAATAGATTCTTTTTGGATTTGCATAGCTTCCAGGTCCTTGCATGGTGAGTCTTGGTCTAGTGGTACTTGATGCTGTGCCATTTGATTCTGTGCCGACAGACCCGACGGATATTGGCTTGGTGCAAAGTGCCCTGATGGATAGTGAGCCGATGGGTATTGGGCCGGTGGAACATTAGAGGGCGGATGTGCGTCCTGAATGGATGGTTCCCGTGTCTGGTGTACGGATGTATTGCGTGAGGCCGAAGACGAGGGTGGCTGGGAATCGTCCGTGAGATCGATGGTCACGCGCTCCATTGGTACTTGTTCCGAGGGACGATTATGATTCAGCCCGTTGGTGTTCATTGTTCTAGCATTGGTATCGAGTAGTTGATCTGAAGGTACCAATCCAGTGGATCCATCGTGCGGTGAACTTGCATTGTTGAGGTTCGCGGCAGCATATCCTGATTGCACGGAAGCCCGGCGCGAAGGTTTGGCTAAATTTGCGTCTGGGTAAGCAGGGATCGATTCTGGCTGCGGTGAATTTGCGTTATCATAGCATGCGGAAGTGAATCCTGGCTGGCTTAAAGCCCGGCTCAAAGCTTTCGCTACATCTGCCTCGGAATAGGGGGGAATTGACGCTGTCTTTGATGGATATGCGTTGTTATGATTCGTGGCAGCGTATCCTTGCTGGCGCAAGAACCGGCTCGAGACGTTGGTTACGTTTGCCTCTGAATAGGCAGGAACAGACACTGGCTGAGCAAGTCCCTGGAAAATTGCAGGTGTCTGTTCCAATCCGTGTCTAGGAACAGGTAGCTGTGCACCGTTGGTATGATACGCTGGGGACGCATTTGTGCTAGCTTCACTACCTTGACCAGCAGCGCCAACAGCATTGGGCGAATGACTCCATAGAATTTTCTTAATTATCGAGCTGAGGTTTCCAGTGCCATTCTCCTTCCGTATTGTTGCAAGCATTCCGTTGTGTTCGTCCCACAATCGTTTGTGCTGCTGCTGTAGAGAAGATCCTTTTATTCGCATGGCCTCAATCTGCTGATCCTTCTGTGCAACAATGCGCTCATGATGCTGGATCTGTTGCATCATATCTGTTTTTACTTGTTGAAAGCTCTCAACGTCTTTCTTCATGGCGTTATTTAAGGAATGCAAACTTGTATTTTCTGCTTTCAACGTTTGCACTTGGGTGACTAGACTCAACATGATGGATTTGACCTCATCATGGCTGTAATTGTCTTTGACTTCTATTCTTCGGCGTCTATACTGCGGTCCACCGGCCGCCACCGTCTTATCCTTGGATAGAGAGAGGCCGGTCATGTCTTGATGATTGGAGGGTTGTGTCAAGGCTTGGCGGGGATGGAGGCTAGATGTAATGCCTAGGTTTTGCCTGTTGGAGAGGCTATATTCGTGTTGACGCTGGATACTCATATTGAATTGCCAGTTTTGAGAGAAAGAGTTGTCAGTGTTGACAAACGTGTCGAGATGACCACGAGGAGGGTCGACGACATTTTGACCGAACGGAACGTGGTCATAATGCGAGAGCAGATTTGAGCATGATTGATATTCTGGAAAGCTTGGCTGTTCGCGAGGTGGCGTGGGCATCGAGGCTGGCCCGAATCGGTTGGAGGAATCCATGTTCATTGGTGCGTACGTTGACGAGAGTTTTGGCATTGAAGCAGAGCGTCTTCGAGCTGACTGGCGCTGATCACCAGCATGTGCAGTGTCAAAGCTATCCTCTGGAGCGCAGACGTCTAACGGATAAATGAAAGATTTGGACAGGCTAAGATAATTGGGTAATGAAGGCGACAGATATGTCCTCGAGGAGTTGGCATAGGCATGGAGATTTGTAAATGTCAGTAAAGCATTAGTCGGGGTTTGGTGTTGATGGTCTTCGCTAGGTGTGAATGGAGCTGCTAGCAAAGAAGGGGCGGGTAGATTAGCGCGGCGAGGAATTTTTGCCTTGGCTGGAAAATGACTGGTCCAAGACCTATTCACTTCCTTCCTGGGCTTCAACACTTGTGTTCGAATGTCTGCGGGCTTGTCAGGAAATAGGCGCGGATGCTTCCGATGTTGCGTGGAGACAGATATCGAAGACTTGAGAGGTTGATTGTACACTGTCAGCTTCTCCGGTTCAGAGTGATGGTACTTCGCTGGTGACTTCGAGGTCAAAGCAGCTAACGCGGAAGAAGTGCCATGCAGAGTTGTATCTTCGGATCCTAAAATCGTGCTCTGATGAGGACGAGCAAAAGCATCGTCGGGGCTATGTGGTATTTGGCGATGTGATTCTGGTTTGCTAGATTCTAAGCCCCCTCCGGTTCCGCTAAAAGGAAGTCCAATTGTTGCAACTGATGATCTGCTTAGTTCTGAAAGAACAGGATTGACATCGGACAGATCTTGATCGTGATACGCGTAAGATCGATCATCGTGGGTTCCGAATGCCACTTGTTTCCCCTTGCCTACTTTCGATTCTCGCATTTCATTAGATGCGCGCCTTCCAAGCCTTCTCCTTTTCATAGCACGAGCAGAATGGTCGTCGTATTGACAACTTTGTGCGCTTCCAATCTCACTGGTGCCCAATGTCTGCTCAGCGTATGGAGCTGCGGCGACGGAATTAAAGTTGTGTTGTACCACGTCACTGCCATCCTTTACAAAAGGAATCTGAGAGAAGGGCTGTTCTTTATTTCTTCGAGCTGTCACATGTGAGCTTTTTGCTGCTTCTGGACTGGGATCTGGAGAGCTGCTTGGGTTCTTGGCCTCGTTGGGGAAAGCTGCTTGCTGGGCTGCACGCTTCTGTTGGATCTCATTCTCGAAGGACTTCCATTTTTCCGATCCGCCAACATGTCCGCTTCCTATTCTTTTGGGACTGCTCTCGACAGCAGTCCCTGACCTCTTCTCATCCTTTCTCTGAATCTGTGATCCGGGGAGAAGTGTAAGCCCCAGATCGCAGTTTGTGAATATAGCCAATGGCGATTTCTCTAAAGAAGCATAATTACCTTCTTTCCTCCCCTGAAACTCACTCATCTTCTTGAGCGATGAGGGAGCCATGGTCTTTATCTCAGCCTTGTCAGGGAGCAGACTTGCGGATGACTCAATCAAGGCTACTCCAGCTGTAGTATTTTGACCTTCAAATCCATGGCTGTACCAGACTCTGCAACTCTAGTTGGCCATGTCAAAAGGAACAGATACTCTAGGAGAATGGCCGACGGTGTGGATGTGGGCTATGTAGAGTAAGTAAAGCGAGTCGTGCCCGAGACCTCGCTTCAAGACTACCGCGAGAGCGCGATAAGCGCAGGCGGGCAAATAAATAGTTGACTTAAGTTACTCTAGAGTCTACTGAGGACCGAGGGACTCAATAGCTCATTTACGATTCAAGTAAGGGTGGGGCTGACATTGTATTTATCAATTCCATTGCTTTGCCGGCTTTGACTTTCCAAAATTACTTACCGAGGATTTCTTGAGTCTGTGAAATAGGCTGCTACGCAGATTCTGCAAGATGTCTATCTATTGATACGGGCTTTCAAATAATTTCATCAAGCGATGCAGCGATCTTTGACTCCCTTCTCGAATCTGTGAAACATACTCATTGCGCGCCCACTCAAAGCTTTACTGCATCCTTTCAAGGCTGCTCATGTCAATTCGACTAAGGAGACCGGACTTGACCGATATCAAAGCTTGCTCAGCTTCAGCAAGTCAACTTGGATCATGAGTGTAATCCTTTGCACAGGTAGGTTGCACTGGAGTTCTATAGATTTCGTGGCGCATGTTCTAGGCATTAACAATTCTGCCAGCTGGTTACGACCACACAATACGTTTCTGGGAAGCCCTTTCTGGCATCTGCCATCGCACGATACAACATCCTGAATCGCAAGTCAATCGCCTTTGCATATCTCCAGATAAACGGTACCTTGCTGCTGCAGGCAGTCAAAAAGTCAAGCTGTTCGATATCCGCTCATCAAACCCGAGTCCAGTCATGACCTTCGCCGGACACACTGGAAATGTTACCGGTGTCACTTTTCATTGCGAGGGCAAATGGATGGTGACTTGTTCTGAAGATGGTTGGGTAAAGGTGTGGCAAACAAAAGATGGAAGCATCCAGCGAAGCTATGATCACGGTATCCCTGTTAATGATGTGGTGATCCATCCCAATCAAGGCGAGGTGATAGCTTGTGATCGAGGGGGCAATGTCAGGATCTGGGATCTAGGAGAAAACAAATGTACCCACCAGCTAGTTCCCGAGGAAGATGTCTCTGTGTCGAGTGTTACGGTAGCTAGTGATGGAACCTTACTATGCGCTGGCAACAACTCAGTACGTGCTTCGGTCTGCTGCTATCTAATCCTAGCTAATGAACCTTCTCTCCAAGGGCAACATCTATGTCTGGCGCATGCTCCAGAACCGCGACATCACCTCTTTGATACCCGTGACGTCTTTTCAAGCTCATACCGCTTACGTGACTCGAGTCCTCCTCTCTCCGGACGTCCGCCATCTCGCAACATGCAGCGCCGATCATAACGCACGCATCTGGTCCGTCGACCCGACAGCTCCACATAATGTCAAGGGCAACGAGAACCTTCCTACCGAGCGTAATCCAGGCGCTTTCCCTCTTGAATCGAGTCTGGAGAGTCACCAGAGATGGGTGTGGGATTGCGCATTCAGTGCCGACAGTGCGTATCTTGTGACGGCGAGCAGTGATCATTATGCCAGATTGTGGGAGTTGGGAACGCAGGCAGTCATTAGGCAGTACAACGGACATCATCGAGGGGCAGTCTGTGTGGCTCTGAACGACTACTCGGAGAGATGAGCGAGCAGTTACCAATGACGAGTATCATCAGATGCTATGTCTCGAATTTAGCGATGGCGCCGGGGTTCAAGGATACCCATCAGTGACGGAATGTATACAGTTTTCTTCCTGAGCTACAATGGGGGGGGGATGTCCAGTTGGATGACAACCATCACAACTAGGTGCACATCGCACTTTTGCAGACCCGCGGGCATCGTTGCACTCTTCTGGAGGCATTTGATCATGCGCGCTTCGGCTATTTCATGAATGCGTTTGTTCTCCAAAAGAACATTACCGCCAGCACCTGTCTCCCAAGACCGTGCTTGAGCGCGAGAAATGTACACAAAGTATCACAGACTACAACAACTAGTCCCATGCGTCGCCCCAATCATCATCCGCTTCTTTCGGCTTCGTGCTGATGGTTCTGGCGGTCACAGACTTAGGCTTAGCAACGGTACTTAGCTTCTTTGCGCCGACTCCAGCGCCCACGCTTCCAGTAGTAGTAGTCCTTGTGACAGCTTGCCTACCATTGCTGACATTACTAACATTTGCGGAAGGCTTGGTCAATCCCTTAGGCAGTAGTGCTTTAGGCTTAGCCTGAGCCTGTGCTTTCAGCCACCCCTCAAAGTCTGGCTCACCGCCATCGTCGAAGCTGATTGGGGGAGCTGAATTTGGCTTAGCTTCGGCTGGAGCGTCGAAGAAGGAATCTTCGGCGATTGGCTTCCCCCAAGCCTCGTGAAGGTCTTCGTCATCCTCGATGGGATTGTTGAAATACTGCTCAGTAGGCGTTGGGATTCGAGCAGGTGTGGACGTAACAATGACAGCCTGGCGATGGAGGGTGGATGTTGATGTTGAATGGGGAGGATGAGAGGTATCTGCCGCCGGGGGAACGGACGCTGATCTGTCACTCTTTGCCTGTTGAGGTTTTGCCGCTCTCGATTGCATGTCGCCGCTCGCGCTAGCCACTTTGTTCGTAAAGGACGATATTGCCCAACCAGCCCATCCTGGCGTGTCATTTTGAGGTGTGCCCATACGTGGGACAGCACCATTAGCTACCACAGTAGCAGGTGGTGGCAAAGCTGTGTCCGGAAGTGAGGTTACATATTTGCGTATGCGCTGGAGGTAGACATCAATGCATTTGTTTGCTTGATCACGAACAAGTCTGATAAACATCAGCAACTGGAAGATCTATGCTGCACTTGGGATTTCCTACTTTTCTTTGTCCACCAAAGACGGACACAGAGCAGGCAGAATCTTGGTAGCACAATCATCATCAGGGAAGAGATCTGAGGTTGCGGCGAGCGCAAGCAGGGCTGCATTGCGTGCGTGTACGAAAGGGTCTCGCAGAGAGCGTGCAAAAGCGGCGATAAGAACCTTTTGTCTCGTCTGAAGCCGAGTCAGTGATTTGAGCACCAGTGAGGACCTTTGATGTACGTACATTCGTACCCAGGTTGCGTGCTATTTTCCCAAGACATATGGTAGTATTAGTACGAATTCCAGGTTGCTCGTCGTTGGAGGTTTTTGCAAGCTGCTTGAGTAAATCTCCGTTTATAGTACGATCAGAGAGCTTGGTGATGATTGTTAGAATAGCCTTGACCGTCTGTTCACGAACTAGTGGTGCTACGTCTGTAAAGCCCGTGACCTGTTTAAATTAGTTTGAATCGGAAAATACGGATCCACGGGAACGTTACCATCTGTGGGAAGATCCTGTCATTGACGACCTTCTGAGATAGGTGATCAATCATACCGGGGAGACAATCAAGCAAGCAGACCCGTATTGCTCGGTCCGGATTTGAAAACAGTCTGATAATAACGGGAGTAATCTTTGACTCCCACTCCTCGTCAGAGAGCTTTCTTCCTATTTTCATCACAGACGCAAAGACTTTGGGTCCTCCACCTCCAAACTCCACGGATTTCAGAAGCTCAGGAAGTATTTTCACGCTGAAAAATTCCTCGGGAAAATCTTCTGCTACTTCGTCCAACTCGCTGGAGGATGGTAAGCGCACTGCATACTTATTGGTCTCTTAATCAGCGAACCTGAGGAATTCCTCTCTTTCGCCATCACTTTTCAAGCCAAGACTATCAATGCCTTCCGACAGCCTAATCAGTGGGGTCTCGAAGAACCCACCGCTACGCCTCCCCTGATCTCGAAAATGGGAAACGCTTAATCTTGCCTTGGGGTTGGCATTCAGCAGCCTCTTGTAACATTGATGCATATTTGGCGGCACATTTTTTGTTTGGCCGACTTGATCAGCAGTGATAAAAGCGCCATTGAAAACCTCAAACACCAGTAACCCAAAATCATATGAATCGACTGCAGGGAGCGGATGACTCTTAATCGCATCCCAATTTGCTTTTGCAATTTCGGGAGGGGCATAGCGTCCAGAGTCGGGAGTAAAGCTTCCATACCTCTTCGAAAGTCAGCCAAGTTATGCGAGAGAAGGCATTGCCTGAGGACGGACATAGATAAGAGCATCGTCATCCTTCAGGGAGCTCAAGACTTCTAGTCCGCCCAGTCTCCACTCTCCACTTTGACTGGAGAAGATCGAGGAGAGGCGAACGTTCCCATGTATGGAAGAAGCCTCGTCGTTGATAAATGATAACGTATTCTGAGAAACCGTTCAATATGTGTTCAATTTTCCGGAACCCTCGAATATCATACTGCAATCGTAAAGAGGCCCCATTTTGAAGTTTCCACACTCAGGCTCTTACGCCTTGCCGGCCATTCTAAAGGAGTGACCCTCTCCGTAGCAAGGTAGATGTATGTCTCTGTCTATCATATGTATCAGACGTTGCCCAAATACCCCTTCTTCTCGTTATGATAGTTGTACCTCGACGGTATCATAGACTCTTATCACTCCCGGATGCCTCAAGGTTCGCATCTTTCGCACTGCGTTCCGAGCGAGTGGTAAGCGAGATTTGTCTGCGGTAACATCGAATGCGAATATGCTGCAGTCCGACCCGTCTTCCTTGTGAGGGGCATACGTGTCAGAGAAATTTGGTTTAGTATTTCTGGAGTACACACACTCGCTTTGTGCCATTATGTAGAGCCCAGATTGACTGATCTACAGTCAACCTGTCACCGAACTTGTAAGGAAAAGGAGGGTCCTTGGAAATTGCAGAGGCTACTGCTGATTTGAGAAAATCCATGGCCCAGGATGCGTCGCAGGTTTCTGTTGAACAAAGGCTCCCCGCGAGTGAGCTTTGAAATGTTCCCAGACTACAAAGGAACATTGGAAGACATTTTAAATTACGGAAATTTACACTGACACTGCTACGCCAATAAAATACGCGGCAATGCGGGTAATATACGGAATACTTCAAAATCCTTATACTCTTATTTCACCGTTGTGATTGGTAGTCCTTTGCAATGCAACATCAACAATACGAAGCAGCTGAGTTTGCCGTCCTCGGGACACTTGATTCGCGAAACAAGTATCTGAATGGTAAGTGCATTCATACAAGCTTAAGATTTCCAAATATGGAATGGTCCTCCAAATCCTTGAAAAGTTGGACATGGTGTCAATGATGCGAAAATGGTGAAAGGTCTGATTGCACAAGGACTTCTTATGGTTTTTGCCTCATGGGCAGATCAAAAGTTACTCTAAGCATGCAAACCCTGGCAAGCCTTGAGCAGTCTTGTTGGTTGGCACGTCAGCAAGGGGGACTGTTCAAAGTCAATGAGCAGAACACTCTGCGTAACGATGTGTACATTCAAATTGCCCCGCTCAACGGAACCTTGATTCTCCTTCTCTACACGGAATCTTCGTCAATGGCAGTGGTGTACAGTAGGATGGCGCAGAGGAGACAAGTGCAAAGAAGACTGTCTGGGCGTGCTATGCGTTTCGCTCTGTTGTTGGTCTCCTAAAGATTGAAAGCCTGAAGAGCCTGCACTTTGAAGATTTATAAAACTGAAAAGATCTGAGACACCGTGTTCACTCACTGTTCAGTGCCATCGCATCCTGTTTATTAGTTGCCTTTCCAAGCGTCGTTGTGCTAACACAAAAATAGGCAAATACGAAGGATGATTACCCAAGGCGAAGGCGTCTCAAGAGACTCTGAATCCCATGGCGCTCAATATGGAGAGGTGAAATGTCAGGAGAGCAGAAGTCTGACTTATCAAGCTCTGTTACAGTCGTGACGTCGCTACAGCAAGTCAAGAATTTGCGGCAACAAAGCGTTTCATTGGTCTACACTGATTCTATCAAACTCTATATCCTCAGTCCTGTAGTGATCTGCAATTATGCGATAAAGATAAGTAGGAGCGTGTCCACCTCTGAGATACACTATTAGTACTTTCAGTCCCACAGTTCGAGGCGGAAGTACTCACAAGTTCGTGATGTAGAGATCTACCAGTTCTGGAGGAACATAATCAAACAGAGGGTTCTCAACTTCGATCTTGTTCACCAGGCCTCCATCTTCATAGCCGGTTACTCTGCCTGGATCTCCATTTTCCATCAATGAATCAATATCGAAAGGATAGACGGGGCTAAGCTTGTAGACCCCACTGAGCACGATGACTGGTATTCGATGCATACTCGCAGCTTTAGCAACGACCTTTGCACCTGCTGCGGCAACCAAACCCCCGTTTGGGAGCACGATATGAGTGTCAAGGATCACTTTGTTGACCCGTGACATCAAAGCAAACACAGCCGAGTCGGGTGTCAGGATCACTGTTATGCCGGCTGCAGTCAGCGATTTCTGGAATGACTCTAGTCTCAACTCATCATCCGGCCCCCCGTTAGCTTTACCAATAACAGTAGCATGCGTGGATTCGTGGTCGTTGGGAAAGGCTTCGGCGTGAAACACGGTAAACCTTCGTTTGACGGCTGCCTTTAGGAGAAATTTTTGAACAGTGATTGAGGATGTGTGAGTGAGAATGATCTCATTGGAATGGATGTGCTCTAAAGAGTAGCCGGCTATTTGGTCATCCGCTTGGTCCAATTCCTCAAGTATTTCCTGTATCCCAACAACGATTTCCGCCCCGAGGTCTTTGGCAGCAGTAAGGTTTGCGAGAGCCATAGTCGAAAGTGGTGGAAGGCTTCCAGGGGACTGCGAACCAGGAGTAGCCGTCGTTGATGCTACATTCGATCTAGGGTGAGATAGCAAGCTAAACATAGATGTCACCACGGGACCATTGTTTGTGGTTGCATATGAAGCATGCGCTGTGAGAAGTGTAGGGCGTTCGAATGCTCCGTCTTCACCAGGTTCGAACGGAGGTTGGTCACCAGTACCTTGCCGCAGTGGGCTTGAGGAAAGAGCTCGTGAGACGGGCTCCAGTATTTTCGGGGCTCTTGAATCATGTTCCCCTGCAGACAGTGGCCGACTATGTGTGCCTGCATCGCTGCATCCATTGGTCTCATCGTCTCGATCCTCTTCCGCCTCTTCTCGGATGACGCCCAGAACTCGGCGTACTATGTTTCCAGTAGCCATCTCCCTCGGCTGTGCGGCTAACAATCGTTGTCCAACTTGTTGCACCCGTTCGATGAGTCCCGAGACGTCTGTGATCTTGAACGTCTCCACGACCCGGCGCAAGAGGTAAGCGGTAGCCATTGCACAGGATTTTGAGTCGTGAATTTGGCGTCTTTTTAGAAGACTGTTCCGATCAGCATTATTGTATTGCCACAGCTTCGAGTCCGTACAAAATTAGGTTCTCTACAGAGGACTCGATTGGAGTACCTCTGTTCCGAACGGATCTGGAGAAGGCTGTGAGACCCGGGGTCAGAACGCCTATTGAAGACGGCATGATAGTGATGTCGTCGAATCTGTAAAGCTTTTGGGCCAGAATACCAACAGACTGAGAGGAGTTTGAAAACGAGTAGTTGCATGTGTATTGGCTTAGATGGCGGTGATTGGAGGGAGGCTGGCTGGCAGAACGGCGGTTCTAGGCTGTGTAGACGATCGGTGGAGGGATGAGCACTTGAAATTTATTTCTAAATGGATTTGCATCTGAAGAATATGTCAATTCAACATTCTGAAAAAGTTTGAAGAATTGAATAGTCAATGGTCGTAATTAGGTAGTCACTGACCGGGTTCGGATCCATGTGTTTTCCCAACCTCCCTCCCATCCTCTTCTCTAAGCCGTTTCCCTTCTCCCACACCACCGACCCCCTCAGCTCTATAGCGAGGAATTGAGCCTGCCAGGCCCGGAGTCACAGATATCGCAAACGTCTGATTGCGCATGCCATCTGGGAATTACCAATCCTAACACTCAGCAAGTGACAAATCCCTAACTTCGGGCCCGCAAGCTGGGGGCTAAACAACAGCTTCGTTCGGGCTGCGCATCTACTCAACGACTGCCTTTCTAGGGCACTATGAGTGACTGGGTACTTTCAGAAGACCAGTGACCCTAGTGCAGCAGTCTGATGGCTCTTCTCGGACGATGAACTCCTTGAACATCTTGTCCGCTCGCGTCATTGGTCCAACCCCACCTCAAACGCCTACAACCAACAGGCCCAGGTCCTACAGTGATAGTAATCTGGGGAAAGGAAACACGGATAGCAGACCAAAGCGAAGTGCCAGTCAACATGTCAAAGGAGGTGTCACAGATACGATTGAGGAGAAGGAGTCGGGTACTATTAGCAGCGCAAATGCCGAAGATGACAGGAGTTTTGAGACGACGCCAGACGAGATGAGCGAGAAGACTCCGCTGCTCGCAGGGACTATGGGAACTGAACCTCCATCGAAACCTGGTTTAAAGTACAATAAACTTCGTTTAGCAGCAAAAAGGCTGGTACATGCTCTGACTGAGTCTCTAAAATGGATGCTTTCTACATTAGTGTCACCCGGCCTCTACATTGTCACAGGCTTTTATGACGATAAGGGCAGATTCTCTCCTTTACTGCCGGTACGCAAACTCTGCCGCGCTTTGCCGAAGCGTAACGGAAGGAAATCTACAGCACAGGCTGTTGGACTCTCGGGATCGCCAGATCCTCCAGATCTTGCAATCAATTTAAGCTTGGATCATAACTACGTGCGCCGGAGTTCACCGGTGAAAGAGCTCAGGCTCAAGTCCAAAGGCACCGACTCATTCTCTCCAGCTACCTCGGAATCCGAGGCTGATGTCGGAGGAAATCTCGTAATTCTTGACACGTCAACGGAAGAAAGATCAAGACTCCAAACATCATCCTCATCGGAGGACGTGCCGCAAGCGAGGAGGTCCATTCGCATAAAGTTGTATAACGAAGACACGACTCGACGGCGGAAACAGAAAAAAGCAAGGGGAGATGCGGTACATGGGGCCGGTACTACAAGCCGCAGTGAACAACCTAGGCTTACAGTAGCCAACATAAAGTCGCCGACATCACCTGCATCGTCTCTGAGGCTTACTAAATATCCTCGCGATCCTGCTCCACCGCGACCCCTCATTCCTAGGCGGCAGCCTTCCTATTCAACTCAGACAGCTTCGACTAGACTCACGCAGAAAACACTGGTCATAGACTTAGATGAGACACTGATCCACAGCCTGGCCAAGGGGGGTAGAATGAGCAGCGGCCATATGGTAGAGGTCAAGCTAAATACGACCGTCGGGTATGGGGGAGCTACTCTTGGGCCCCAACATCCTATTCTCTACTACGTACATAAGCGCCCACACTGTGACGATTTTCTACGAAAAGTTTGCAAATGGTATAATCTTGTTGTCTTTACGGCCTCGGTCCAAGAGTATGCAGATCCCGTTATCGATTGGCTTGAGCAAGAGCGAAAGTACTTTTCGGCGCGATACTACCGACAGCATTGTACCTTCAGGAATGGGGCATATATCAAGGATCTAAGCTCAGTGGAACCCGACCTGAGCAGGGTCATGATACTTGACAACAGCCCGTTGAGCTACATATTCCATGAAGGTAAAGTTTGTTACGCAAAACCGAAAATATGGTATCTAACTGGTCAAACATAGACAACGCAATACCGATCGAAGGTTGGATTAACGATCCCACGGATAACGATCTTCTACACCTCATTCCGGTCCTAGAGGCTCTGCAATATGTCACTGATGTCCGTGCTCTCTTGGCGTTGCGAAGAGGCGAAGTGGAAGCCTCACGTTGAACGTGCTTTGCATTTTGTTGAGCGAAGTTGAGATAGAGCAGCTCGGAGATTTAGCTTCTCGTTCACACTCCCACAAGTCGTCGGTGATTTTCAACAATGACTGATGGTTCCAATTTTGAATACGACCTTACCATTATTCTCCATGCCCGGTGCTGTCAATCAGACAGATTCTTCGTATTGTAGAGCCTTTAAGCGGATCGAATGGCATTTTTGGAGTGCTTCCTTGAATCTAGAACCTCAAGTGTTGCTTCACTGTTGCCAAAACAAACGGTAGAGAGTTGCAAGTTCGACTCGCACCTTTTTCTTGACATAACGATACCCCGCTTCCTCGTTATCGTTCAGGCATTGAACTTTCACACTCATGGCCGCCGACAAAACACCCCGGGTCTTTCTTGCCCGACATGGTTTGCCACTTCTTGTTTCTACTATTACGTCTCATGCTAATGGCGGTATAGGTCAGACCGAGTGGAGCATCAACGGGAGGTGAAAATTCCTGGGGCAATTTTGCGCGAAGACCACGCGAAGCGGTAGAACAATCTTTGACAATCTACTGCAGATGGACCGGTACCACGGACCTACCTCTTACTGCCGCCGGCGAAGCCCAGGTTTCAAGATCAGCGGTCAAATTGATTGGTGATGGCATGTTGATTGACCCAGTAAAGCTCGCTTTGGTCCTTATAAGCCCAATGCAAAGGGCCCGTAAGACATACGAGCTGATGTTTGCGCCTACCACGCGACAAACACTGCTCAAATCCAAAGCTATTGTCACGTCGGAACTGACTGAATGGAACTATGGGGACTATGAAGGCTTGACGACCAAAGAAATCAGAGAATTGAGAGAGAAGCGGGGCTTAAACGATAAGAATTGGGATCACTTTAGGGATGGATGTGAAGGGGGAGAGTAGGTTTTGTAACATACCAAGAAATGGCGGTTGTTGACTGATGCTGCAATCCAGATCCCCTGAACAATTAGTAGAGAGATTGGATAGCATTGTTGAACGGATACGTGAGATCCAAAAGCCAAACATGCATGGTGAGAACGCCTGCGATGTTCTCCTGGTAAGTCCAAGAAGCTTTGGTTTTCCTTGGCGCAATTGAACTGAATCTTCTTGCATTCGTTGACTCCGTCGATATAAGGTCGCGCATGGCCACTGTCTCAGGGCTTTTGCCAGACGCTGGCTCAACTACCCTATAGATTTCCCTCTGTCGGCGATGCTCGAGCCTGGCGGCATTGGTATTCTCAGGTATCTAATCTTTGACCGCGGGCTTCGTGACACAAGCCTGGTGTTGACATACAATAGCTATCAGCATCATAACATCAACGAGCCCGCCTTCTTGCTTGGTATGGCGCTTCCGTAGGCGGTCGAAAGAGACAGCAGTAGGGTTATGAAACTGACAGCGGATTGACGAATGCATACTGCATGGTGGGAATCCAATCCAACCAACCAATAGAATGCCTGGAAGGGAGTACCACAGAGCCCAAGTATTGACTGTGATGTGGGCATCCAGGCTGCAATCAGTAGGCAAGTAATAGATTCCAGAGATTTCAAACGTTCAAATGTCTTTATCCTTGAGGTTCAGCCGCTCTTCAATGACCGATACCATTTCGCTCCACTCCCGCATTGCGTCATCTCCTGCATCTCCAGAAGCCAAAGTTCTCCATAGGTCTCAATAGCTCAATCCATCCATTGTGCTCTTCGTCAATGGCCCAGTCTTCTTCCAGCACCTGAATTTGGTTTCTGGTGACGGGATGCCTCCACATCGCTGTGTTCATTGCTGAACGATACGTTTCTTCCTACTACCTTCAATTTTCCCAGTATTGTCCCAGGCCCGTACCACAGATAGCAGCAAGCTATCCGCTAGACCGGCGGTCATCTTTACCACTGAATTTGCCAACAATGAAGCAATCACGAGAATATCTAATTTAATAATAATGAAAAAGAACATATATGTTTTTAAAACGAAAGCGTGATATAAGAAAAAAGAAAAGCAATAAACAATACGCGTTTTATTATTATTATGTAAATTTTTTATTAATTAAAACTTATAATTATATCGATTTAACGATTTGTCGATATAATATATTAGCGTTAATTGAAATTTAAAAGATATTCGCGTTTTATTTATTACTTTTCTTTTTTCTTATATCACGTTTTCGTTTCAAAAACATTTATATTCTTTTTTATTATTATTAAATTTTAACGTATAATCTCTTATTTAATATATAAAAATTTAAAAAAATTTGAAAAAAATTTAATTAATACGAAAAAAAATTTGAAAATATTAATCGAAATTATATATTTAAATATTATTTAAACGAAATTATATTTTTTATTACGAAAAAATAATAATAATAATGATAATAAATAAAATGTTAATAAAGTTTTTCGTTTTTCTTTTCGTTTTTCTTTTTATATAAAAAATCGAAATTTATCAAAACGTTTTAATAAATTAAATAAAGTTTTATAAAAAAAATTAAACGAAAAAAATCGCGTGTTAAAAAAGTGATCGCCTCGCGTTTAAAATTAATAATAAAAATTATTAAAATTACTATTTTAAATTAAATAATTATTATTATTTTAAAAGCATTTTATTATTAAATAATAAGTTTATCGAAATATATATATAATTTAAATATCGTTTTATTTATATTCGTATATAAAATTTTAATATAAAAAAAAATTCGAAAACGATTTTTTAATAAATTATATATTTTTTATATATATATATTTTTTTATAATTATTATTATAGTTATTTTTTATATATATTATTATAATTTTATTATTTATTTTATTTAAAAATATTTGCGAAATAAAATTGACGAAAAAGATTTTATTAAATTTATTTATAAATATTAAACTTTTTGCGATTAAATAATTAAATAATGATAAAATATTTAATAATCTTTTTTTTTATAAATTTCGAAAAAAATAAATATATAAAACGCGATATATAATTTACTTTAAACGCTTTTAATATAAATATAAAAAAATTCGTAAGTTTTCGTAAATTAATTAAAAATATATTTAACAATTTTTTTTTCTCGCGAAGTTTTCGTATATAAATTAGCTTTTTTTTATTATAATAAAATAATAAAATATTGAAGTTTTTTTTCGAAAAAATATATTATAAAATAAAAAATATTATAAACGTTATTAATAAAAAATTTAATAACGAGAAAAAGATATTTATTAAAATAATATTAATAAATAAATAAATAAAAACGCAAAGAAAATGTTTTAATTTTTATTATTTTAATTATTTTTTAAATAAACGCATAAACGTTATTAATCACATTATTAATAATAATAATTAAAATTTCGATTTTATATACATTTTTTGATTATAATTAATATATCGTTTAAAACGAATTCGATAATAAAATAATTATAAATTTAAATGCGATTATAAAAAATAATTTATTAAACGCGAAAAATAACGAAAACGAAAATATAATTAAGATTATAAAAATAAAAATCTTTAAAGTTGTTATTACGTAAACATTTTTTCGTATAAATAAAAATAAATAAAAAATTATATTTCGTAATTTCAATTTTAATAAATTAATTTCATTTATATTATTAATTATTTATAAACGAAATATAAATAATTTTAATTAATTATAATATATTTATTTTAAAACAAATATACGAACGTATTCGCTTTTAAATAATTTTTGTAAATCTTAATATAATGAAACAACGTTGAAAAAAATTAAAAGTTATATATATTAAATCTTTTTGCGAAGTAATATATAAAAAAATTAACGTAATATAAAAAAAATTTAATTTCAACGAAATTTAATTAAACGAACTAATTAAATTTATGAAAAAAATTATTTTCGATAATAAATATTATATATTTAATATAATATTATAACGAAGATTATTACATTTTTTAATTCTTTTTTAAAAAAAATCACATTTTTTTTTTTATATATTAAAAAAAAATTGGTTTTTTTTTCTTTGAAAATATAATTAAGATTATAAATTATATTTTTTTTATATATATACATTTAATATATAATAATTTATCTTATAATTAATTTTAATAAAATCGTTATATATTTATTTAATAAAAATTTCTCAAAAAAGAATAAAATTATTTAACATTCGAATTTAATAATTTATTTTTCAAATTTTCACGAATTCTTTTTTTATTATAACGTAATTTTTCGTATAATATTTTTTTAATTTATTCATTTTCGATTTTCTTTTTTTTTATAATTATTCAAAAATAATTTCGTTTTTTAATTAATTTTATTCAATTTTTAGTTTATTATTAAAAAAAAAAAAAAAAAAAAAACGATATACGCATTAATTTAAATTATAACAAATAACATATTTTTCGATTTATAAATTTAAATGCAAAATTGTTTTAATAATTAAAATTAATTAATTAATTAACTAATTATATATTCGTTTTTAATATAAATTTTCAAAAAATTTAAATTAAAAATATAATTATTACGTATATCGTTAAAAGACTTTTTATAAAAAATAATAAATTATATTTTAATGAAAACTTTTACGTTTATTTAACATTATTCGTTTTTAATTAATAATTATTTATATTTTTAAACGAATCGCGTAACGATAAATGATAAATATTATAGTAATTTTTCACGAAATTTAAAATATAATCGATAATCTTGAACTCAATTTTTTTTTAAACGTTTATAAAAAAGCTTTTTTTTAATCGAATTAAATATCGTTATATTAATAAAAATTTTAAAATATTAATATAAAAATTTCATTTATTATATATATATATATATATATATTTTTTTATCGAATTTTTTTATCGAATTTTTTTTTCATATTTTTATACTTTTAATTTTTTTTATTAATTAATATATATAATATTATTATAAATTATTATTAAAAATCGCAATAATTATATAATTAATAATTAAATCGATATTTTCAAAATCGATTTTAATTTATATAACGTTTCGATATATAAATGCGTTATTATTATATATTTTAATTCTTTAAACGTAATAAATATTTATTTTAATTTATAATCGAAATCGTTATAAAATAACGATATTAAATTAAATTGTTTTGTTAATCGATTAAACGATTAAAAATTTATATAAATATATTAACGAAAAAGATTCAATCGATTAAATTTTAATTTTAAATAAATATTAATTTTTTTTAATATTTTAATTATAAAACGATGAAATTTTAAACTACGTTTTTGAATTATTTTTAAAAGTATATTTATAATAAAAATTTTATTTTTAAAATTAAAAACATCGATATTATTATTATTATAAATTTCGATAATTTTTTAAATAAATATATATTTAAAATAAATATTTATAATGCGTTATTTAAACGTTTTTTTAAATATAATATTAAAATTATTAAACGTAATAATAATAAAATGAAAATAATATATATATATATACGATTATTTTAAAATAAATATTAAATATTAGATAATAGTTATTTAAATATAATAAAAAATAAAAAATAATAATTAAATAAACGTTTAAAAGTTATTATTTCGATAATAAATAATTAAATTAAATTTTTAAATATTAATTATTTAAGTTTATAATAATAATTTTAATAATTTTAAATAATAACTTTTTTTATTTTTAAATAATAAAATAATGCGTTAAATAATATTTAATATAATTAAAAATATTAAGTAAATAATCGAAAAAATTAATAATAATAATTATAATATAATTAAATTAAAAACATTTAAATAATAATAATAAGAAATTAAATTAAATAAATTTTTAATAAAATTCGTTTTTAACGACGACGAAATATTTTTATATTTTATAATAAAACGCGAAATTTATTATTATATTTATATAAATTTCGCTTTAATTAATAATAATGTTAATAAATTTTAATAAAAAACTTATAAATCTTTCTCGCTTTTTTTAAAAAACGATAATAAAATTATTAATAATAATAACGAAATCGTAATAACATAAAACCTTAATTCGATATAACGGGCATTTCATTTCGATTCAATCATTTTAAAAGATTGTTAACGATATTTTATTTAACATTGATTGAGGTTTAAAGCCAATCAAGACGCGCCCTCTCTTTACTAATCAGAGGCTTGTGGCTGCATCGACTTAACGACTCTCCTGTGCTGTACACTAGCGCTGGCTGAGGTTTGAAAGGTATCTCGCTTAGTCCCTCTAAATTGCGTCATCGGCTCACTAGATCTAGAATTCGCATACAGTCTTCTTTCGATTTTCCGTACATTGAAGATGATGTCAAGAACGATAATATCGCAGGTGAGTTTTGTTCGGTGCATGAATGGTCAATATGCTGAACAGTGTAGGGATTCCGTCTTGCATCGCGGCCCATTGGGGGTATACTCTCCAAACCTTTTATGCGCGTCACGCCATCACAATCACGACTGCTGTCAACAGAGACAAGAGCAGCCATAGACACAGCTGTGGCCTCGAACTCGGTCGTACTATTCATGAAGGGTACGCCAGAGACACCACAATGTGGATTCTCGAAAGCGAGCATACAGATTCTTGGGTTGCAAGGTGTGGACCCGAACAAGTTCTCTGCTTTCAACGTCCTGGAAGATGAGGAGCTTAGGCAAGGTGCGAGCTTACATTATAAACTGCCCGTGAGGCTCATCCAGTATGTACTGACATTCCTGCTTAGGTTTGAAAGAATACTCCGACTGGCCTACCATACCACAGCTTTACGTAGGCAATGAATTTGTCGGAGGATGTGACATATTAATGTCGATGCATCAGAACGGAGAGCTTTCGAAGATGTTGGAGGAGAAGGGTGTTCTTGTCCCTGCAGAATCATCGTCGGAAGCACCTTCAGAGGTACCTGCGCAATCGTGAGCCGATAGCAGGACAATTTTCCTTGGGAACAAAGCAAGGCGCCCCTGGTTAGAATGAGTACGTGACGAGTTAAGCGTCACAAACCGGTTGCTGGGTTCGCAGTAGTCTGGTCATGTCTCTCATGCACAATTTAAAGCCAATGGTATCCTACGATCAAAGACTGAAACCTCATCCCACGATGATAATCTCTGGATTATCAAAGCAAATCAAAGTGAAACCAAGGCAATCGGCGAGGGTTGTTCATCTATCCTCCTACAGCCTTAGAGGGCTGAAATAGATTCGCGCATTGTTGACTCTGATGGAAGAGGAGGCTGGTTCTTTTGCCACCGAGTTCTACTTCCTTCCATGCACGAACAAAATATTTCTACAACCGACTTCACTTTCTGCCTATGTTAAATCGGCTCGCTCTCATAGTTGATTGCCTAAACTAGCGACTATTACACTTATTGACAAATCACTAGTCCTTCAATCAAGATGGCAAAGACCACATCCGACGTCAAGGCTCACGCCAAAACGTCAGTCGCAACGAATGCATTGTTCAAGAAAGCCGGAAAGGAGACCCTGCGTCAGGAGAAATCCCGCCATATGAAGAATGCCATCGAGAAATCTACCAAGGCCTCGAAAAGCAACAAGGAGTACAAGGCCAAGCACATAGTAAAGCACATCCCAGAACACCCTTTGGCCGCAGAATTTGCAGGTAAGATCCGCCTTACCCAACCTCTCCATCTCCACTCTGAGACTGAGGTGTTACAGAAAGCATTGAGCAGTCGCGTGGGACTATCGAAGAGAAAACCATTGCTGTTCTAGACGCGACCTATCTCGCCCTAGCGCAACGCCTTGTCGACTCCCACGATCTTTTCAACCAGAGAGAGCAAGATGCCATCAAGATCAACGATGCATTTGCGAGCCCTCTCAAGGAGCAAGAGCTCGAGTGGACCTCTACGGACGGCAAGCAATCCGGCAAAACAATGCTCGGCGTTCGCATGAAGAAGTTTCAGAAGACTGTTGAGGCTGAGGAGAAGGAATTTGAGCGCCAATTCGACGAATGGACCAGTGTGCAGGCGGAATTTCGTCACATCGCTTCGCTGATAGTCGGTCCTGATGGACTTGACAATCTCCTGGCGGGCAATTTCGATCCGGACACCTTTATTGACGCTGAGCAGAGAGAAATGATGGAAGAGATCGAGGCTGAGCAGAAGCTGTTCTTGGAACAGATTGAACAGGCTGGAAAGGAGGCGATGGAGGCAATGACGGAAAGCGAGAGGGTAAGTAGCCTGTGGTTGTCTTCGTCTTAGTTTCCCAGCTAACCGCTGTTCTCGTCACTAGAAGCTGGATCTCAAACAGGAGAAGGAAGCGGAGTCCTTCCTGGCCATTCTAAGAAACGATGAGGACTGAGATTGTGTGGTATTCTCTGTTGCCGCTCCACACTTCTAGAGATGATGATTACTGGTATGATCAAGAGTTATGGCTTTTTGCGTGTATCCCACATCCTGACACAGCCTGAGGCGGAACGACATGAGTTGCTGACATCATGGCTGTCACATGTTCGAGCCCATCTATCTTCATTAATGCGGCTCGTTGTTGATTGGGCCAGCACTCTCAATGCATCTCAACATCACCATTTAGTTGCTCACGTACTCTAGAATTGCTGCAATAAAAAAATTAAAAGCTGTGAGAACTATCCAATTCTCTACAGTCACTCTTCTCATGGTCGGTTAAAAGCGGCTTGTAGAGTACACATGGTGGCTTTTTGGCTCCTTGGCCCGGCTTCTGTCGGGCAGTCCAACCGTGCAGCGGCATTTTGCCCAGGACAGCAGCATCAAAGCCAAATGCAAAAACAAGAAGAGCCGTTAAAATGCGAAGAAATTCTTTTGACCGTTGTGAATCAATTTTCATTATGCCGCTAACAAGGTTTTCTGTCACCAGTCTCCGATACCGCAAATTTTAGTACTGCGGTATCAATCTAGTGACCCAGCACATGTATATAAGATCCTTCAGCTCCTCCCTATTGACGTTGCTGCTTTGCTAGACGTACAGTTCGACTTGCTACTCTGTCCGGTGCTTTGAATAATCCATTACTAGCCAAATTCCCACTTCTGCACAATCAAGAAGTAACACATAGCTTCTATCCTCTCTCCCAATTTTGGATATTGACGCCTTACATATGGCCCCAACCGCCCTTGCACCATTGCAGACCACCTCAGAGCTCGCTCACTCTGGTATCAAACACATCCTAACCAAGACAGCACCATCCGTTATCGCCAATGGTAGTTCCAACCCCGGTATCAACGAGCTCGACGCTTCCAAGCTCGTCTTCACCAGAAACCTCAGTCCTCATGCCGTCCCAGAGCCTGACTCTCCAGAGGTCTGGACCCAGTCAGTCATCTTTTCTGAGCTTTCCCTGCCTCACTCGTGCAGCATTTTGAGCTGCAAGACCTGTCGCAGGAGTAAAGTACTCCCAAGACCTGTCTCACGACTCATATCCAATCCTCACAGAGACATGCTGACTCCGAAATCATTAAGACAGCTCTGCACTGATCATATGGTAACCTGCCAGTACGTCTTTTCCGCCTTCATATTTCCAATTTTCGACCAGATCTTGAGCCTTGAGACTTGTCTTGAGAGCATCTACTGGGTAGATACGTTCCAAGGCTCAATGTTACCCCTCAACTAGGCAATACTGACTCTGAACAGATGGACCTCGACTAGCGGGTGGGCAGCTCCGTGAGTCACCTTTTCGGAGCCATGTCTTTCTGATTTGTTCTCTGTTTTGAGTTGCGAGACTTGTCGCAGGAGTCGAAGACTCCCGGCAACGTGTTTCGTGACTCAAATTTAACCCCAAAAGAGACATTCTGACTCCAAAATCATTTAGTCATCTTCAACCGTACGGACCGTTGCAACTTATGCCAACCGCTTCTGTTCTTCACTATGCAACAGAATGCTTCGAAGGTCTGAAATTTTACCGCGGTGATGACCTAAGGCTTCGCCTTTTCCGACCAACCCGCAACACCCAGCGTATGCTCAACAGCGCCACTCGCATATCCCTTCCGGCCTTCGACCCTGATGAACTGCAAAAGCTCATTGAGACACTCGTTGCAGTGGACGGAGAGAAGTGGTTACCCAAGAGCCGGCCAGGGACTTTTCTGTACTTGAGACCGACGATGATCGCGACAGCGGCAGCGTTGGGGGTACAAAAGCCCAAGGAAGCACTCCTGTGTGAGTTCCCCTTTCCGAACCTTTTGCCTAAGTTTGTGCAGCAGTTGAGCCGCAAGACCTGTCACCACTGCCGGGACCTGTCTCACGACTCATATCCGATCCCATGAGAGACATGCTAACTCCGAAACCATCAAGACATCATAGCATGCTGTTTCCCTAGTTTCGACACACCGAGTGGAACAGCTGGACCGAGCGGTAACGTTGTACAGCAGTCATCAAAAGCGAGGCCTGGACTCAAGCTTTTGGCCAGCAAAGAAGATACCGTACGGGCCTGGCCCGGAGGATTCGGGTATGCAAAAGTGGGTGCCAATTACGGACCAAGTCTGATCGCCCAAGGAGAGGCGAAAGCGAGAGGTTTTGATCAGGTGCTGTGGCTTTTGGGGAAAGATTGCGATGTCACGGAAGCTGGAGCGAGTAACTTTTTCGTGGTTTGGAGAACGGGTGAGGGGAAGTTGCAATTAGTAACAGCGCCGTTGGACGACAAGATCATCCTTGACGGTGTGACAAGAAGAAGCGTCCTTGAGTTGGCAAGAGAGAGATTGGGAGGAGAGCTCGAGATTGTTGAGAGAAAGTACACTATGGGAGAGGTCAAAAATGCAGCTGAAGAGGGAAGATTACTGGAAGCATTTGCCACGGGAACGGCGGTATGTTCCCCTTTCTTTTCACCGAAGAAGGGCATTGATGTGCTGACGAACTTGCAGTTCTTCATTGCGTCGGTCAGTAGTATTCACTTCCGGGGAAAAAGCCTAGGGATACCGATGTCTGAAGGTGTGACGGGCAAGTATGCTGCGATTTTGAAGACTCACCTTGCCAACATCATGTACGGAAGAGAAGACCATGAATGGGGTGTTGTGGTCAATGAAAGGCAGTTCGACGCTTGATTGCTACCATTTTGAAAAGCACGACAGTCCAGATTGGCGATAGCGGCGCCAAAGGAGAATCCGGAATTTTGTTACGCTTGGCCGAGACGGAGATGCACGCCGTAACGAATCATCTTGCTACTATGAAGATCTGAGATAGGCAGAGGCTCGCACTTAGACTCAAGTCATGATAGAGAAAAAGACGAGCTGTTAGATATGGATTGAAGTCATGGCATGAAGACTAAAACGCTGTTGCCATGAAATAGCAGTGATCAATGATGATATGGTAGACATCGATTCCTCACCTATTGGCCGCTCGGTCTTTTTCGAGCCTTGATGCTTCTTGCTCCATCGCCTCTCTTCTTTGGACAGCTTCTTCTGTTGCAGCCTTCTCGCCCTTCGCTCTTTGCCTCTCCTCGTAGATCTCTCGACTCTTTAAGATTCGCTGCACGATCTCCCCTGCGTTCACATTCTGGAAGTCGTGGTTCCCAATCTCGTGATACACACCCAACGCTTTGGCAGCGGTGTAAGGGTCATACGTAAGGGGCATGAATGAGGTGGGGCCATGATAGACCGCATCAGGAATACCGTACGGGATGTTCATGAGGTAGGCTTTACTGGGTGTGAAAGGGGCCGAGAATATGACGGAATCGACGTACTTCCTGCGTGTCAGTTTCAGAAGCTTGACAAAGCGATTGGACCATACTCACTCGACACTGAAGAACACAGAGGCCACGCTCGAAAATGTTCATGATTGGATAATTTACACCTTTCCAGTGATTGATGACTTCGTCATCGTGAACACCAACCACGATGTAGGCAGGGCCATAGTCTTTACTGGAGTCCTCATACCATCCGTTTTCATGACCGATTGCTTCTTCCGCTATAGCCACTTGTCGGAGGAATTCAATGTGTCCAGACGAGAAAAGGTCAAAACCTCCGTCTACATAAATGATGCGTTGGCCATGGTGGGGAGTTTTACCATTGGCTAGGGTACGAAACGTGCCTCTTTCCTCAGAGGCATGATCTTCCATTGCCGCCCTAGATCCAGCCCAGCTCAAGACTTGTGGGCCAGGTTGCAACCCAGTCTCGTCTGTAGCGTAGTCCCTTATTCTTTGACTCATCTCGTCTCCCAGTCTTTTCCGTTCAACGGGGCTCTCAGACCCTTCTTCACCAGTAAGTGCCTTGAGGGGCGACCTGATGAAATGATTCTTTGTACATAGAAGCATCCGTCCAACAAGATCAGTTGTGGAGATCCCTGGCGTCCTCTTGACCACCAAAAATCGACTAGCTGCTTTGACATATCTATAGCAATCCTCCCCACTGCTGTCTGATGTGATATCATCGCCGTGCACGACGTATTGACAACCATAGTGGGAGATCCAGGGCAATGATGTGACATATGGGGCATACGGAACGGACTTTGTCGACCAGCGACAGGCATCAACGGCAGCCACGCTGCCTTGAAGCTTCAGCTAGCGTCTTGATACGATCCTGGGGGGGCACCAACCGCTCCTTCAAAGTCATCACGGTTGGGCCTTTATTTTCCATGATTTCTTCGTCGGAATGAATCCCAACCCACAGCTCGTTACCTAATCTTCTGGCTTGTAGCAAAGCGCCAGCATGTCCTAATTCCAATAAGCTCTCTAGATTCGCCAACTTTGGGGATCGCGAGCATGCACACCATGATGAGCAAAGTCGAAGCATCCGTCTACCCATATCCGGTGCTTAGAAATCTTGACATCGGTCTGCGGGTCTATAGGCCACTCGCCGGGCTTGGGTACAGCTGCGATTTTCATATCCGTTGGACAGGACAATAGCAATAAACTTTTGGGAGCGGAGACATAGGGAGTGATGAAAATGAAAGACAAATTCAACTGGGAAAGGCTCGGAAGGACTAATGTACATAGATATATGGAGGTCGGCGCCAAAAGTCATGCACAGCACAAGTACCAGCCCTAACCCTATTCTCGGAAGGCAGCCCTGTACTGGGGACCTTATGATTTTCTCCTGGGATTGCATGGATTGAATTTTAGGGACCTCTTTTGAGCGTGATACTGGAACTGGACCCTAGCAGCCTTGGCGTGTATAAGCAATAATGGTAGTGGTAGTGGTATTCATAGACGGATTCAACCCTATAAGGGGTATGCCGCACGTTATTTAAGTGAGGTTTCCAAGCTTCATAATTTTAACCTCGTCGTCTTTTGATTTCAAATATCGTTATATATTTCGTTTACAAAAATGTTATAAAACTTTTAAATTACTTTTAAAGCATAAAATGTCTTTGAAATTATTTAAAATTATACACGTCGAAGACTTAATAATGTTTTTTCGAGTTTTCGTCGAAATTTGATAACGTTTCGAATAATTTTTATTTTCGAAATAAAAGAAATCGAATAGCATAATTAAGATTATATATATATATTTACTTTAAAAATTAAATTAAAATATTTAATATTTAAATTTAAATTTTATCGAAATTATAAATAATAAAGTAATTTTAAATTAATGTTATTAATACGATATCTTTTATTTAGAAAATAAATATTATTATGTGAACGTTTTTAAAAAAATTTAAAAATTTATTATTAAATTATTAAGATAAGCGCATTAAATAGCATAATTTATTAAAGTTTTTATTATATTTATTAACATTTCTTCTCAAATCGATTTAAAAAAGTTTTTAACAATTATTTTTTAACAATTATTTTTTAAATAATATTTTTTAACGAAATTATTATTTATAAAATATAAAAGATTATTATTAAATTAATAACAATCGTTAAAAACTTTATTAATATATATAAAGAAATAATATAAAACTAAGCTAAAAAATCTTGAATTTATATATACAATTAATTATAAATTCGAATAAATTACGCTTTTCGATTAACGTTCGAATAACGACGTTTAAATCTTTCGAGCGCTTTTATTTAAAATATATAAAAATCTTATATCTTTTATCTCTTACTCTCTTGAAAATAAAATTTTCTCATAATTTCATAAATTATATAATTCGATATGCGCTTTTCAACGATATAAAAATAATGAAATTTTAACTATTAATCGTGAATTTAAATTATATATAAATATCGTTTTTTAAATTATATTAGCGATGTTCGAGATCGAATAATGAATTTTTCATTTCATTTATTTATTTACGAAATCGCATATATAATTTATATTTTTTTATTACTCGATTAATTGTTAATTAATTAATAATATAAATATATTTATTATTAAAGTTTTTACTCGTTAAATTATTCGAAATATTAAACACGTTATTTTTTTCTACTCGTCTTTTAAAGTCTTTATTAACATATATAAATTATTTTTTAACGAATTTATTATTATTAACAATCGAGATCGAAAATAAGTTTAATAATCATTTTTTATTATTTATAAATGCGTAAAAAAACCTTTAAAAAGATTTCGAATAGATTTCTCGTTTTTATAATTATCGTTCTCTTAAGTCAATCGATCTTTATTCTTTTAAAACGCGTTTTCATTTTTTATCTCGTCTTCTGCGTTTCCTTTCTCTCAACGACGCATATTTTATACTTTTAAACGATCGAAAAATGTTTTAATTAATATAAAGAATTCTTTATTACGAGATTTATCAATTTTTTTTTTGATATTAATTCTTTTAATAACTCTTTTTCAAGTTCGCCTTTTAATTCTTTTTTAATAATTATTCAATTTTCAATAAAATTAATAAATTATATTGCGCGTTATTTATACATTATAAAATTTTTACGATATAATCTCGATTTTATAAATTAAATTTGCGATTAATATAATGCAACGTCGTTTAAAAACGAATTATTTAAATAATGCTATAATAACGATAAAGTTAAAATCGTTATATTTAAAATAAACGTTTTATAAAACGACGATTAAAAAATCGATTAAAACGAGAATAAAGAATATTATAAAATTGAAACGAATATAAATAATCTTATTAACTTTAACGAGCGTAATATTAACAACATTTTATATTTTTTAAAATTTAATATTATAATTTGATTGATAAATATAAGAAATTTTACGCTTATAACGTTTAATATAATAACGCCGTCTCGATAATCTTATAATAAATCATTATTAATTATTTAATCGTTTCATTCACGTGTAAAGTATAGAACGCGATTATTATTTATATATTTACTTTAACGTCTTCAAAAAACGAAAAATCGATTTTTAATCAAATTTACATTATAAATAACACTTAAAAACAATTTATAATACGATATAACTTTTTTTCGATCGCGTTTTTTATATTAATTATATTAAATATAATTATTATAATAATATTAAATAATAACTTTATTAAAAAATAATTATCTTTTTTAAAAATATTAACTTTTACATTATTATTTTTAAAACGATATTTGAAAAATTAAAAATTGATTTAATTATACGAAATTATAAATTATTATATAAAAATTTATAATATTATAATTCACGCATTTATAATCGTTTTATTTTAAATAAAATCGTTATTGCTTAAAAAATTGATATAAATAATTTATTAAATACGCTCAAAACGAAAAACGTGTTAATTAAAACTTAAAATAACGATAAATATAATATTTTATATTAATATCTCGTTTATATATTATTACGTTATTCTTTTATCTTTTCATTTAACGAATAATTATAACATTATAATATATTTATTATAAATGTTTAATTTGATAAAAAATTATTATTAATTGAAATAATAATAATAATTTCGTTTTATGAATTAATAATCGAGAAAACTTAACATAAATCACATTAATCTCTTTTTATAAATCTATTTCTTTATTTCTTTAAATTTATTAAATTAATTCTTTATAAATATTTTATGTAAATTCGTTTTATCAAATTTAATCGTCTTTTTTATTACAATAAATTATTTTAATACTTCATCTGCGATATATATATAATCGTTGAAAATAATCAACTTTATTAAATAAGATAAAATTAAAAAATCATTTAAATTAACATTTATTAAATGTTTATTAATGCTCAAATCGATAAAATTATCATAAACGCACAAATTAACAAATAACGTTTTTTTTTTTTTTCTCATATTAAAAAAATTCACGATTTATAAATAATTTTATTAAAATTGCATAATCTTGATTATTAAATTCAATTAATTAAACATTTTTATTATCTTTATTTATAATTTAAAATAAATTAAAATTATCGTTAATTTATTATTCGACGAATTAATTATCGATCGATTTGATTTAATAATATAAATGTTCAAATTGAAATTAAAGATTTTTATAAACGATATTTTAAAGAAGAAAATATTTAATAAGCTTTTTTTCATTTCTCTTAATAAATTCACTTATAATAAATCTTTTAAAAACACATTAATTAAATAATTAATGTAAATTATAGTTTTTAAAGATGCTTTTAACATTATTTAACTTTTTATACGTCGTAATTTTTATTTATAAATTTTATAATGCTTTTAGATTTTTTCTTTTTATTTCGAAAATCGAATTACGATCGATTGAAATTTTAATAATTAATTTTAATTTTAATTGACTTTTATTCGTAAAAGATCGAATTTTAATATATTATTATATTATAAAATTTCAAAAACGAGAATTATCGTATATTTATATATTTATTATATTATATTTTGAAAATCGTTATTTAAACGTTAACGAGATAAACGTTATTATTAATATTAAAATCTTTAATTATATACGATTTTTCAATCTTTATATCATCGTGATTAAATATATAATTTATAATAATTATAATTATTACGTTATAAATAAAACGAATATCGTTTTATTTTATTAAAATTCGAACAAAAATTAATGCAATAAACGATTTTTAAAGAAATTTAATAATTATATTATCTTTAAATTAAACATTAAATATTTTATTTGTCGTCGATATAAATTTATTATAATTTCAAAAAATGAATTTAAATAAAATTGCTAAATAATATTTTATAATTCGTATTTATTAATTAAATATAATATTTATATTAATATAAAAATTTACGTTAACGTTAAAACTTATAAATATATTTTTAAATACGTTCACAAAAATAATAATTAAAACAATTTTTAAATAAAGGAAATAAACGAAAATGATATAATAAATTCGATAAATGAGATTTAAAAATATCGAAACGCACGTTAAATGAAATTAATAAAAGTTTATTAAAAAACATTTAATTTTAAATTATATAATTATAATTTTATTATAAAGCGATTATTTATTCATTTTTCAAATTAATAAATTGTAGTTTTTAATAATAAGTTTCAATTATTTAATACAATAATAATAAACAAACGTTAATTTTTTTTTATAATTCTTTTTCAATCAAATATACGACGTTGATAATAAAAATAATTAATAAATTTTCTTTATATTAATTTAACGAAACATTACGTTTTAGAAAAAAATACTTAAAACATTTAAAAATGAAGTTCACATTAAAAACGCATCGATATTATTATGAAAATATATCATATTAATCTCAACGTAAACGAATTTTATTATTTACGTTTTCTTTTTTTAAACGTATCAAATTCTTTATTTTATAAAGATTTATAAATAATAAATAATAATCTTTTTTCAAGTTATTATGTCGTTTATATAATAAAAAATCTCACGCATAATAACGTCGAATAAAATTAAGTTTTAAAAAAAGCATATATTTAAAAAAGCGAAAGTTGTTTATAAAGTTTATTCGTAATAATTTTATTTAATTGTAAACTTAATAAATTATTTAATTTATAAAATAAATATAAAACGAAATATATAATATAATTTAATTAATATATAAAGGTGTCTTAATTGCGAAAAAAGAAAATTATCGCGCTATTTATTATAATAAAATATTATCACTTTTTTTAATATAAT
>WOGZ01000344.1:0-33441 GCA_009733775.1 Alectoria sarmentosa
CGTATTTATTATAATTATATATAAAACGATTAAATTAAATAAATATTTATAATCGAATTTGCGAATAATAATAATGTTTTAATTTTTATAAATGTGTCGCTCTTTTATGCAAATAAAGATTTTCATTTTTATATAAATTTTAATTTTAATATTATTAATTACGTTATTATTCGAAAACGTTTTAATGTTATAAAAGTAAAAAATATTATTAATTATATATAAAACGTTTTCGTTTATATACGCGATAATTTAAATAAAACACAATTTGCGATAATCGAATAAATTAATCGTTATAAAAAAGATATAACGTTTAAAAAAAACGATTTCGTTTTTTTTAATAATAAAAACATCGTTATAAATAAATCATTTAAAAAATTAAATAATAAAATATTCGATTTATTTAAAATTATATTCGTTATCGATTTTTTTTATAAATTGAAATTATTTAAAATTATGAAAATTTATAACGTTTTTTATTTTAAATTTTAAATCTCGTCGTTATTAATTCATTATTTAATCAAAAAAATCTTTTTTTTAAAATTATCATCGTTAAAAATAAGAAAAAATAAATAATTAAAAATATATTAAGTTTCAAAAAATTATGAAATCGTTTTAAATACAAAATTAAATGAAAAAACGTTAATAAAAATCTTAATTAATATAATATTAATAAAGACGAATTCGATAATATAAAAAACGTAATAAAAATTTTTTATAAAAAATATTTAAACAAGTTACGATAAAATAATTATACGTTATTTAATTAAATTAATTATTGAATTATAAAAAGATTTTATTATTTACTTTTTTTTTTCTTATACGTCGTTATTGTTATATCGAATAATAATGTATATATAAATATTTTCGATTCGTTTATTATAATGCGATGCATTTTCACGTTATTTCTTTCAACGACAAAATCGATCGAGATCGACGACGACGATATATAAATTCAAGATTTAAACGAACACGCAACTTTTATTATTTTTATTATAAACATCTTTTAAAGTTTCTTAACGACGTTTTAAAATCTCGCTATCGTCGTTATTAATTTCATTCGATATCACGTATATAATAATTTATAACAAAACATTATTAAAAACATTGTTAAAATATATACGAATTTTAAATAAAATTTAACGTTTACGACTCGATTCGATTCGAGAGATTTTATTTAATTATATCGCTTAATTTTTATAATTCTCTTTTCGCTTAAAATATCGAATATTAAATAACATTAAATATTTAAATGCTTCGACGACGATTATAACGTTAATTCTTTATTAAATCACATTATTTTTAAACGTTTAAAACGATAAAATATTATAATATCGACGATGTTATAAACGAATTTCTTACGATATATTATTATCGTTATTATCGTTAACTTTTTTCAATTGAAAATAATTATTAATTAAATGTTTCGAAGATATAAAATAAATTATAAACACACTTTTTCGATTTTTATAACGTTGAAACATCGCTTTTTAAAAGAGAAAAATAATGTTATAAGCGTATTTTACATTTTTAATAAAGTTAACTTTTCTTTAATATCACATTTTTTAAAAAATTACTCGATTGAATTTAGCGTATTTTAATAAAGATATTTATTTTTATATAAATGTTTTCTTTTTATATATATATTTTCTTCTCACTTAATTATTTTATTTAATATATTTATATAATATATGTTATAATTTTAATTTATTAATTTATCTTTTTAGTTAATTTCTCTTTAATACGCAGTTCGATTAAGTTTAACGCGATTTAATACTTAACGTCGATAACGCATTAACGTCAAATTTTAACGTTTTTATACTTTTTAATATTAATATATATTTATAATATAATATAATTAATATTTCATTTAAATTATATATAAATGTTATTTTAATTTAATATACAATTTTTAACATAATATTAATTATCTTTTATAGTGATAATAATTTATAAATTAATTATCGAGTCGAATGAATTTTTATATCGCGTTATCGCGTAAAAGAAAATCTTATATAAATATAATATTCGCATCGTGTAAAATAAAACATTAATTCGAATATTATTAAAAATCAAATACGCGATGCATTGTAATTCGAAAAAAAAAGAAAATATTTCGAAATTAAAATCGAATTTAATACGAATTTTTTATTCAATTTTAAGAAGTAATTATTAAAAGCGCATTTTAAAATATATAATTATTATTATAACGCGCGTTATCAAAAATAATAAAGAAGAAAAGAATTTTTTTTCACGATTATAATTAACACATTGTACGCGTTAATTATATTTAAAAAAATAAAAATTACGATAAAAAACGTTATTATTAAACAAAATTTACAAAAAAAAACTTTATTAACATTTTCTCACTTCGCTCAATTTAATTTTATATTAAATGTTATTATCACTATTATATAACGATGAACTTAAATTTTCTAATTTAATAACGATAATAAATCAAATTTTAATAACTTAAACGTAAATGAAAATATTCGATATAAAAACTTACGTCGAATTAAAAAGAAAAATTAAGTTAAATTAAAGTTTATAAAAAGAAGAAAATACATTATCGAATTCGATAATTTTAAAATAAACTTTTTTTCACGAAAATAAAAGACGACGCTAAGAAAGAATATAAATCGATTTTTATAAAGATTTAAAATATATAAAAATTTATCGAAAATATAATTTTTTATTTTAAAGAATAATATAATGCAATTAAAAGCTTTATTATCGATATAATTATTTATTAAAAATTAAATAAAAAATTACATTAAACGTTTATCAAAAATAAAAAACGAATAACATTATTTATTTAACGATTAAAAAAAAAAAAATTCTTTTAACTATTCGAAATAACGAAAAACGATTATAAAATTTCAAAAATATTTATTATAATCGAAACGAAAAGTTTAAAAAAGAAATATACAATTTTAATATAAAAAATAAAGAATTAAAATCTTAATTTCACGCTATAAGCGAAATGAATTCTTTTAATTTCGATTTTAATTTTAACGATTTAGTTCGTGAAGATTTTTTTCATCGTTTTTTTTTTAAAGTCGTCGTGTTATAATATCGTTAAGCGAAAATTATTATAATCGACACTTCACTTTTATTATTAAAGAAATTTTTATTACGAATAATAAATTAAATAATGAATACGCGAATGTAAATAACTTTAACGATAATAATAATAATAATAAATTATGAAATTTATAAAAAATGCATTTTGAATTTAAGTTTATATAAAGTTTTAAACTTTTTAAAATAAAAATATCGAAAAAAAACTATATTCGAAATTATTACAAAATTATATTTTATAATATAATTAAAAATAAAGCAAATTTAAAACAATTTCAATATTATATATTTTTGAATAATATAATATAAAATTTCGAATAAATGTTTAAAAGTTTCGATAAAAAAGAAAAAGTCGACGTTAAACTTTAAAATTCGAAATTTATTATAAAAATTAAAAACGTTATAAAGACTTTTAACGCTTTTTATATTCGATTTATTATTGTTATTACGTCACTTAATATATTTAAACGAAAAAAAATCGATTATTTAAAAAAATTAATTATAAAGTATTTTAAATATTATATTTTCGATTATTTAAACTCGATATTATATCGTGAATTTATCACTTAATTGTAATAAATCGATTTGAAAATAAAATTTATCGATAAATAATTATTTAAAAACACTCGAAACGTAAAAACGAAAAAATTAAAAGAAATTAAATTCTTTAATATTAAAGTAAAATATAACGAAAGTAATAAATATTAAAAAAGTTATTTTAATGATAATATTATTATCGAAAAAAAAATATTAACATCTTTAATATATCGCTGATAAATTAAAAAAGATTTTTTTTTTTAAATATTTATAATTTAAATACTTACTCAATAAAGTTAATGCTTTATATAAAAATAAATTTTAATTAAATAAAAAACAAATTATTATTATGTTAATAAAAATTAAATTAAAAATATAAAAATAATTGCGTCTTCAATTTATGAATAATAATAATTAAAAAATTAATTTTTTTTAACGAAGTCGTCGTTAAAGAAATATTAAAACAAGTGCGTATAAGAATTAAGAAACTCGAAAAATTAAAATTAATTATTAAATTAATTATCGTGACTTAATTTTTATACGACGCTAAATTATGAAAAGAAAAACAATTAAACTTTAAAATTAAAGTTTTTAATAAATTAAAAATAGCGAAAACTTAATGTTTAATAAATATAAAAGCATTAATAAAGAATTTTATAAATACGAAATTTGCGAAATATTATAAGTTATTACTTATAATTTTAACGAAATCTTTTAAATTACGATTAATTAATGAAATTATAAAAAAAAATCATTTATATAATTTGAATTATTTTCGCCTTCGAAGATTATATTAATAAATTTATTTAATTATATTTTTAATTAAATTTGATATTATATTTAACATATTATAATTAAAATTATATAACTTTTAAATGTTCTTTAAAAAGAGATCGTGCACTTTCAATTTCGATTATTATATATTAAATTGTTTATAACATTATAAATTAATTATTATTTGTAATAATAATGCGAAACATTAATCGTTAATAATATTTTAATAAGAAAATATTACGAAGATTTTAATATACGTTTTTATGAAAATTAAAAATTAAAAATTAAATTATTATTATATGATTTAAGAATTTCGAACATTTAAAGAAAAAGAAAATAAATAATAATTTTAAATTAATAATTAATTCAATTATTATTACTTTCAAAAACTATAAAAAGTTTTTTCAAAAAATAAAGAAAATATTTATTTTTAAAGAAAAATTAAAACGAAAGATTTTTATAAAATGTTATTTATAAATCAATATTTAAAATTCGATAAAAACGAATAAATTATTTTCGCAAAAATTAATTAATCACATTATCAAATTAAAAAAAAAAAATCTTTAATCAAAAAAGCATATAATATATTACGAAAATAAACGTCGATAATTAAGAAATATATAAACGAGATGTTTAATAAAAAATATATTAAATCGAGCACATTTTTTTATATAGCATCGATATTTATTATTAAAATAATTAATAAAAAAATTCGTATTTGCATCGATTATCGTATTTTAAATTCTTTAATTATTAAAAATCGTAATGCGCTTTCGCTAATAAAAGAGATCTTAATTAAATTATGCGTTATAAAGATCTTTAATAAATTCGACATTATTATAATCTTTAACGAAATTCGTATAAAGAAAAGAAATAAAAAGAAAATTGTCTTTTTTATACGATATAATTTATTCGAATATATAATAATAATAATAATAAAAATTAAATATGTAAAAAAGATTTTCGAAAAGCTTGAATAAATAAGTTTATATTTCGATATTAATAAATGTTAATTTCACGTTAAAGAAATAAAATATTTAAAATTAATTATTATAATAAAAGAACTGAAAATAAATTTCAAAAAGATTAAAATTATTATTAATTAAAAATCGTTTAAACGCGTCAAAGATATGCAAGCATTTTTAAGATTTATCAACTTTTATAAAAAGTTTATACACGATTATTTTAAAATAACTACGTCTTTATCGAATTTAATAAAAAAAATCAAAAGTTTTTCATTTTTTCCTAAATAATTAACAATTTTAAGTAACAATCGTTCGAGAATTTAAAGAAAACGTTTATCAGCGTATCAATTTTAACACATTTCGATTTCGACAAAAAAATTTAATTTAAAATTAATGCATTTAATTATATAATAATTACTATTCTTTTTTAAAAAAAAGAGAACGAAAAGTTACATTCGATTATTTTTCTCTTAAAAAAATATCTTTTTAAAAATATAATTATAAATTTACGATAAAAAGCTTGTTACGATACGTTAAAATTTTCATTATTAATCGATTTTAGCCGCCGCTAGCCGACTTGACATCGCATATATCTGCGAAATAAACATATAAATTAAAAATATATCTTACACACACATTATAAATATATAATTTAGGTTTTATTTTTTGATAATTGATAGTAACATTTAATTCAAATATTCTTTTAAGTCGTTTATATCGTTATTTAATTCATATTAATTATATATTAATAATTAATCCTCTCGCGCTTTCGCTACGCATTAAACATCATTATTAATTCTTTTAATAAATCATTTAACATTTATACATTATAATTTCATTAATTAATTAAAAATCTTATAATAAGATTTTAATAAATTGTTAAATTATAATCGAATCAAAAGAAGAAAAAAACAATAAAGAAAATGATGAAGAATTAATTAACATTATTATTAATCAATAAATCAATATATCATTATTGTTTTCAATTTTTTCAAAATTCTTAAAATAATAAATGCACAATATGATAAATTTATTTTAAAATATATTATATACGACGTTATAACAATTTCTTTTTTTATAATCGATTTTGACATCGCGAGATTAAACGATCTTAATAACTCCGCTTCTTATCATCGAAAAATCAAACATTTCTTTTTTAAAAGATTGGTTTTTATATACAATTTCACGTTTATTACGAGCTAAAAAAGTGAGATACTTTAATTCGAAATATCAATTAAAACAAAAAATTGAAATTTCAATAAATGATTTAATTGTTAATGTTAACAAATACGTTTATTATCGTGATATTTATGTCTTTATTAATAAATTCAAAAATCTGATCAATTAGCGTTTAAATATCAAATCGATTATTATATCATATTTTCGTGACTTCGCATTGATGTGATATTTAATAAAATTAATCGAATTGAAACGAGATTTTTTATAAAATATGAATTTAAATCGATGATACATTACGTTGATTGATCGATTTAAAACGAGAATATTAATAACTTTATCGTAATTAATAAAACAAACGTACTTATTAACCGACATAAAGTTTATTTCTCTTCGAATATTCATTTAATAAATGTTTCACTTAATCAAATCAATCGAATTTCATTTCACATATAATTAATTAACATTATTTTGAAATTAATTCGTCGTTAATTTACGTCGCGATATATCAAAATCACGTTTTATTATTATATTACGTCAATTTCTCGAACAAATAGATAATAAGACATTCATTTAAATGAAATTAATTTAAAAACAATCACAATAACGTTTATAATAAAATAAATCTATTTTTCACGATTTTATATTAATTCGTTATATAAATGAACAAAGAGACGTTTTTTCGTAATAATCGTATAAAAGAGACAATCATCGTTTCTTATTAAAGATATTAATAAATAATGACAAAAATTACGCATATTTAATTGACGTCACATCGAACGATTATGATTTATATAAGAAAAATGAAAATGCAAATCAAAAATTTCATGATCATTAATAATGAAGGATTTTGATTGATCAATATCATAGTTATAAAAATATGACATTTTTTCGTTTTTTTGTGAGCATATTGTCACGATACGTTAAGGTTTTCATTATTAATCGATTTTAACCGTCGTTAATCGACTTAATATCGCACATATCTGCGAAATAAACACATAAATTAAAAATACATCTTACACACACATTATGAATATATGATTTAAATCTTATTTCTTGATAAAGCTATTAATTATTATATAAATTTTCGAAAAATAACGTTCGAAATTAATTAACATTTCGATAAAAAACTCTATTAAAATCTTTATTAATTATAAAAATTTAAAATATTTCATAATTATTAAATAGCTTAATCGTCGTCAAATTTAATAAATTGAATTTTTCTTTAAATTCAATTTCAAGATTTTATATAAATTAAATAAATAGAAAATAAAATTTAATAATTTTATTTAAAAAATAAACGATTTATTAAAGAACGATAATAACGATTATTAAAAATATTAATATTAATTAATATTAAAGCGAGATAATTTAAATAAAGATATTAAATAAATATTAAATCTTACTTTTATATTATTAAACGAATAAAAAATTTCAATTTTTAAAATTATATTAATAATATATAATTTTTATAAAATAAATATCGATAATAAAAAATTATTAAAAGAATTATCATTTAATATCTCGAGATTTATTAAAAAATCTTTAAAAAAATTAATAATTTTCGTTATAATATCTGATTTATTAATTGCGATAAAAGAATATAAAAACGATAATGTAATATAACGCATTATAACGATCAAGATCGTTAATTAATTAAAAATTCTTTATAATTTTATAAAAGAGAGAATAAAACTAAAATTAAGCGATTACGAAATTTATAATTAAATACTTTATATTAATTCTCGATTATACGTTTTTAATTATCTTAAACTTAAAGTTAAAATCGTTAAATATATTTACGAATTTTCATTAAACGAATATACGAAGAAATTATCGACTTATAATAAAATAAATTATTATTATTATTAATTAAAGATAATTAATACGATAATTCGATATATAAAAAATAATTATATATAATAAAAGTCAAAAATTTATAAAGAAAATAAGTAAGGTTTTTTGAAATTATTCTTTATTTTAAATCGATATTAATAAAACATTTTCGTGAATGTTATTATTTTATTATTTTATTATTTTAAAATTAATCGCACATTCGAATATATAATAATTATCGTAAATAAATTATTTAAAAAAAAAGAAATTTATTTCTTTTAACTTTTTAAAAATTGAGATAATAATATAAATATTTATTAAATAAATTTAACGAAAGAAAAGTTATTTAATTATTATTATATCGAATCGTGAAACTTAATTTATCGCTTATTTTTGAAAAAGACTTAATTAACGCATTAACATTAAATTAAAATTATTTTCAACGTTTTATTTTGAAATAAATAATTATATAAAAAGCGTTAATATAATTTTAAAGCAATATTTACGTATTTATATTAATTATAATTAAGATAATTAAATCGACTTTTTATTAATTATTGAATTCGAAATTAATTTAAATAAGAATATCTTTATTAAAATTGCTTTATTTTCAATTATTAAAAAATATATATTAAAAAACGATTTTAAATTATCGACGTTATAAGACATTAATTTCACTTAAAAATTCAAAAAAAAAGATTGTCGTTAACAAATTTATCGAAAAAATAAAGAATTTACGACTATTTTTTAAAAAAAATTTAAATGATCGTAAACATTAATGATAAAATAAGCGAATCGTTATCGATTATTAATATCTTAATTCAAGAAAGAAAATATAATAATGTTAAATATTAAAAATATCAAAATAAATCGATCGAGCAAGTCGTTAAATTATAAAAATATAAGAAATTTCAAAATAATTAAAGTTATTAATAATATAATATACGAATTAAATTTATTAAAAGAAATAATTTTTTTTTTTATCTTTTATTTATAATTATTACATTTAGATAATAATATTTTATTATTAAATTAAATAAAATCGTTTTCTTTTTTTATAAATATCGATGAAAAGAAAACGAATTATTTTATAAATAAAATTATTAATTTTCAAATCGATAAGCGAAAAAAAAATTCGATCACGAGAAAAAAGAAATGTTTAATATATAAATTTAAATGAATCGAATACGTCGACGATTTTAAATAATATTTATACATTTATGCAATTAATTACTTAAATTTAATAACGAATTTTCATTATTTTAATTCAAACAAATCAAGATTACACTCGTTTTTTCAAATATTTAAAAATTAAAAATTATTAATTATTATATTAATAAATGATTTTTATGTGCTTATTTAAATAAATTGAATTAAAATTAATAAATTGAATAATTATAATTAAGAAAATAATTTTAATTTTATATAAAATATCGTTAATTTATAAAATATTAAAAAAAAAATTAAAATATAAATAATCGTTTTAATTTTTTTATTTCGTTATAAAAATATATCGAATTTGAAAAGAAAAATAATATTATAATTTCAATTTATTAGTTTATTTTTTTAATTAATCTCTCTTTAATACGTAGCTTAATTAAATATAACGCGATTTAATATTTAACGTCGATAGCGCATTAACGTCGAATTTTAATATTTATATATTATTTAACATTAATATACGTTTATAATATAATATAATTAATATTTTATTTAAATTATATATAAATGCTATTTTAATTTAATGTGCAATTTTTAATAATATAATTTTATATTAATTTTAATAAATATTCGTAATTCGATATAATTATTATTATTATTATTTTAACTTATATAAAATAATAATTAAAGTAAAATAATTATATATATTAAAATTTTATATAAAAATTTACTTTATTTTATAAAAAATTATATATATTATTATTTTTTCGTTTTATTTAATATATAAAAAGCGTTAATTAATAAAATAATAATGAAATTTTAAATTTTTAACATTTCGATTTTCATT
Organism: Alectoria sarmentosa; assembly: GCA_009733775.1. Lineage (NCBI taxonomy): Eukaryota > Fungi > Ascomycota > Lecanoromycetes > Lecanorales > Parmeliaceae > Alectoria > Alectoria sarmentosa. The sequence goes on from WOGZ01000344.1 coordinate 10,375, forward strand.
TTTATTAAAAAATTTTAAACTTTAAAATTTATTTAATAATTTATTTATTATTATTATTATAATTTAATAAAATCGATATAAATTTATATTATATAAATGTATTAAATAAAACAATTAAGTAAAAAGAAAATATATCTATATATATAAAACATTTATATAAAAGTAAATACTTTTTTTAAAACACGTTAAATTCAATCGAGTAATGTTAAAAAAATGTAATATTAAAGAAAAATAAGTTTTATTAAAAATGTAAAATACGCTTATTAACATTATTTCTCTTTTTAAAAAACGATGTTTTAGCGTTATAAAAATCGAAAATGTTAATTTATAATTTACTTCGAATTTTTATAATTTATAATTAATAATTAACGCAATTGAAAAAAATTATCGAAATAATATTTATTATAACGACGATATTATATTTTAAAATAATAATTAATAATAACGTTAATGCTATAATGTTTTATAAGTTTAAACGTTTAAAACTTACGTAATTTAATTAAAAATTAATGTTATAATCGTCGTCGAAACATTTAAATATTCGATATTAATTTAATATTTATATTTTAAATGAAAAAAAAATCGCAAAACTTAAATAATATAATTAAATAAAATCTTTCGAATTAAATTAAATCGTAAACGTTAAAGTTTATTTAAACGTTATATATATTTTAATAATGTTTTGCGAAGTTTTTTTTTATAAAATGTTATTTATATAATATTAAATAACGTTAATAATAACGATAACGAAATATTAAAATGTTATTAAAAAAAAATTAAGACGTTCATAATTTGAATAAAAAAATTCGTATATTCATTTAAATCTTAAATCGTATATCGTCGTTATTGATTAGCATTAATCTTTAAAAAAACGTGAAAACGCATTTTTATAATAGTAAATAAGTCGAAATTATTTATTTTATTATTTAATATAAAAATAATAACGTAAAAAGAAAATTGAATAATATCATTTTTTTTATAAATTAATCGTTAACTTAATCGAATAATGCGTAATCTTTTTATCGTAATTTATTCGAATATTTTTTATAAAAGTCTTTTATTATATTTTTTATATTATCGAATTCGTCTTTATTAATATTATATTAATTAAAATCTTTATTAACGTTTTATTATTTAATTTTATATTTAAAACGATTTCATAATTTTTTGAAATTTAATATATTTTTAATTATTCATTTTTTTATTTTTAACGATAATAATTTTAAAAAAAGAGTTTTTTATTTAAATAATAAATTAATAACGATAAAATTTAAAACTTTAAAATAAAAAACGTTACAAATTTTTATAATTTCAAATAGTTTTAATTTATAAAAAAAATTAATAACGAATATGATTTTAAATGAATTAAATATTTTATTATTTCATTTTTTAAATAATTTATTAATAACGATGTTTTTATTATTAAAAAATACAAAATCGCTTTTTTTAAACGTTATATTTATTTTATAACGATTCATTTATTTAATTATACTTAATTATATTTTATTAAACTCGTCGCGTATAAAAACGAGAATATTTTATATATAATCGATAATATTTTTTATTTTATAATATTAAAACGTTTTCGAATCGTAATATAATTGATAATATTAAAGTTTAAATTTATACGAAAATAAATATCTTTGTTTATATAAAAAAACGATATATTTATAAAAATGAAAACGTTATCATTATTCGCAAATTCGATTATAAACATTTATTAAATTTAATGATTTTGTATATAATTGCAATAAATTTATAAATAACGTTTTAAATTTTAATTATTTCGTTTAATTTATTCGTTTGTTTTTAAATAAAAAATTGTAAATAATTTAATTTAAATATTGAATCTTTTATAAAAAGATTTTTATATTATAATAATAAATTGTAAAATTCGATCGAATATTGTTAATATAAACAATTTATATACACGAAATATTTTTTTAATAAAAATTTCAATTGTACTTTTAATAAATATATTATTATCGTTTATTATATATAATACGTAATAACGTTTCTTAATTAATCAATTAATTACGATTTATATAACGTTACAATCTTTTAATAACGATAAATCGACGATAAAATTTATAAAAATATTTTATTAGCGTTTTTGTAAATTAAAAACAATTATAATAAATTATGTTTACGATTTTTTAATGCTTTAATTCTTTTATAAATATAACAATTATTAATATATATAATTTTTATAATTTTTATATTTCTTTAATAATATTTTCATTTAAAAAAATTATATATATATGCAATTTAAAAATAATTATACGTAAATTAATTATATGTTTTTTAAATAATAAACGTATATAGCAACTTAAATACTTATAATTAATTTTTATAATAAAAAAATTCGTTTATAATAGCGCACTTATTGAATATAACATTTTTGAATTTCTATTTATTAATAATAATTATCTCGTATATATTATTATATTTTTTATCGATTTCATTTAATTTTAATATCGAACTCGATATCATCGAGATTTAATCGATTCGATATAAAATTAATTTAATATTATTATTTTAATCGTTTATTTTTAAAGTCGATAAATTTACATTTAATCGTTTAAATAAAAGCATTAATTTTAAAGTTTTATAATTTTAAGCGATAAATAATCTTAATGTTATATTTTAATAACATATTTTAATATTTTATTTAACGACGATTTAAGTTACGTTTTTTAATAAAGTATATAAAATCTTTATAATTTATAAAAATTAAAATTAAAATATCGATATATTTTAACTTAAATCGTTAATATTTTAAATATTAAATAATAACGAATAATTTTTATCATAAATTTAATAAATATATTCGATCGATATTCGATTAATAAATTTATAATAACGATAATGTTTTTTTTTCGAAAGCTTTTATAAAATAAATTTATTCGTTTTTATTTTTACGATTTTCAATTTAAACGTAAAATTATATAATTAATATATATATTATTATTATTATTATTATTATTAAACTTCGCGTTTAAACGCGTTTAAATTCTTCGTTGAAAATATTTATAAAAAAATTAATAAAATGTCTCGAACGAAATTAAAAACTTGTTAAATTATTAAACGATAATATTAATAATCTTTATTTTACTATTATTTTATACGATGCGACGCGCTTTTTATAATAAATGAATATTATAATTTAATAATTGAAATAAATACTTTCGACTCGAAAATCTATTTTCTGATAACGACCTCGTAATAAACATCGCGACGGATTTTAAATAAACTTAAACGAAAGTTTGAAGCTTATTTTAAATCTTATAAACTCTTCGAGAAAATAAACGCGTTCTTGATTGAGTAATTTTCAAAAAATGGATTCGATCAAATGATTGTTCTTTTGGCGTCGGGAGGTATACTCGCCTTGTCAGCCTATTTTTACCTAGCTATGGGGGTACGTACATGTATCAAAAGGCTACGTACGGGTATCAGTCCCCTTTTGAAATTGGAAGAGGGAGAGGCAAGGAGAAGCTGATGACACAGGCAGGGGCAGAGTCTCCAAGATTCTTCCGATACTGCGAAGAAAACGTGTCAGCCTGTGGCGTGTAAGTGTTCTCTTTTCGTTCTTTTCGTTCTTTTCGTTCACGACAATCTACTTTAAGGGCGGTAGGGGATTTTTCGCAATCATGCCTGTAGCCTATCAGAAGCGTCATTTTGTAACCCACCCTATCAACAGGCTTGTCACGCTGACAATGCTCTTACGATCCATGTTTCATGCATATCTGATACAATAACGATGTTTTCAAAGAAAGATCTTGACTCGTATCAAGGATGTAAAGATATTCGTATACGACAGATCTGATAAGATTTCAAGATCTTATAAGATTTCAACGCTATTGAAAATCTTATGAAATAAACATTTTATCGACAGTTTGTTGAGAAAACGAATCTTGTAAGAGCATTTCTACGTGTACGAGCGTCAAAGTTTCGATTCGAGATTTAAATATGATAAGTTACATCCACATCACTCTGTTGTTGACTTCGAATTTGAACGATTTAATCAAAGTTCCCTCGGGGACGATGGGTTACAGGCCTGACATGAGGGGTGGTGGGATGAATAATAGAGGGAGGGTGATGAGCAGTGGGGGAGTATGCGCGGACCCTGTATTTGTAAAATACAGCTTAATCATTAATGATATTTTCACGATCTCTTGAATTGAAGATCTGTTGAGATTTGAAAAGCATATGAATATATTTTCGTGTAGCGATATAACGTAGACTTGACTCTACAAGTACGTTACTGTGTGACATTTGAGATTGAAATATGTGCTATAAAAAATCATGTCAAGACTCTCTCCGCAGGCTTACATAAACCCCCCTGCCGCCCTTAAAGTACCTATTCACGTTGTCGACAGTCTCAGCCCTATTCGCTTATGCTTACTGTAAGGTACCCGCTGACTCCTAAGCCGCTGATTGATCATTGGCTCGAATAGGTAAGGTATCTGAGTACAACAAGCGCGTAAAGCCTCACGAAGACCCGTACTCAGAATACGTACACGACTCATTAGATTACACAGTGCGCTCGTGCAGAGTTCTTGGTTACAAGGATCGTCAAGAAATTCCGTCCTCTCCTCCTGTAACGAAGAGGCAAAAGATGATGCCAGGCACGGGTCGACCGACCCAGTTCCATGCGGTCCCCTTCGAGGAGCGAGCCCCAGATGGCAGAGGAGGCAAGCTACCGTACGCCCTCGAGTACCCCGCGTCAGTTCCTACCTCTTCCCAGCTTCATTGTCCGAGGTATTGATCACCACGTAGTGGCCACCCTGATGCCTCGCGTGTTCCGAAACGCCTTGTTGAAGAGAAAGGCTCATTCGGCAAACCAACACGACGCAAGACTCCCTCTAGAACGAGAAGCGCAACTCCAGCGAAGAAAGAACTCAATTCTACCTTGGACGGTTTTGTGTCAGCCTTGAACTACGATACCCAGATAGCCATCGAATCCCAGCAGCAGGCGAATGCGTCTATACGAAATCAGAATGATGGCAATGTGACCTCACATCATTGCCCCTCGCATACCAAAGAGCCGACGCAGATAATAGTGTCTGGATTCACTCCAAGTACACAATGGGCGGCTATCGATACATATGAAAAAGTTTCCCATGGCATGATCTGCGAGGATTACGCCCGTCGACCACCTGCCGAGTTGCGAAGATATCCCAACACCCTCAGCTCGCCTTCTATTCACCCAAGAAAACTGACTGATGCAGAGCGTGAGATGGCTAGACACTATGCTGGAGGTGAAAGCTGGGTGCGACTCACTTGTGATTCAGCAGAAGCCGCGGACCGTGCTGTGGAGATGTCACCGCAACAAATTTATGGACACTGGGTGTATGCCGAGCTATACAACGGCACGCGGCCCGAAACTGACGAGCCTATTCCAGTCCGAGAAGAAGACCAACAGCGAGGATCCTTTCGCGGCCCAAAACCTCCACGTAGGCCTTCACAGACACTAAGTGCCGCTTTTTCGCAGCATGCGATCAATCAGCATCGGCCAACATCTACACTTCCAAGGTCCTTCGGTATGCCCGCTACGACACAAGCAAACAATCAGCAACCCAGCGACTCCGCGTCATTTTCTTCCTCTACAGCATCATCGGCCACGGCCACAGGTCCGGAATTTCCTAACCTTCACAAACGTCACCCACCTCAGGCCGAAGAAAATAGATTCTCTTCTACAAATCAAACCCTTACAAATGCATCGGTCGCCGAGTCCAATCCTGCCATGATGAAGTATTTTACAGACCGACCCCGCACCATACTTCATCCTGCAACCGAAGCATTTTTACCTCAGCCAACCTGGACCGACCGCCAAGTCCAGTGGCTTAGAAGCTGGGGCGTGATTCCTGGTGATTTCATTGGCAACGGGCCCCCTCTCACCGAGACCGGCGACTTCGACTGGCCGAGAGCGAGTTGGTACTGGTGCGTTTGGAACTGGATGGACACCTATCTCAACACCAACTTTTGCAATCTAAAGGACGAATAAAGAGGAGCTGGCACTCCGCTCTTCGGGCTGGTAGGATTCACCATTTTGCGTTACATTCTCTTAGGACTCGGCAGTCTATCCAAGCAGAGTTCTTGGGGCTTTCCATCGACTTCATACGTTCACGAGCAGCACTAGCCCTATCAAACCTTGTCACAGACCGGCACCAACCGGCAGCTTCATCATACAGCATAGCGTGGGGTCATCATATTTCGGGACTCGTTTGAGCACCCTACATTTCAGCGCCTCATCATTCGGTATTGTGCGGTATCGAGGGTCCCGCATCGGGTGCTCCTAGTGTCGTATCTTTTAGAGTCAATTTTCGCAAATCACGTCACTGTTGTCAGATTTCGGCTCGTCACACAAACATATTCTCGACCAGCGTAGCGCGCGGGATGATGAGTGTGTAGCTCTTTCCATTACAAAGTGTTTCAAGTATTCCTAACATTGACTGACTTCGGTGCATGTCTGTTGATTGAGTCTTTGAGGAACAGCATAGTGTGAAGGGCATGGTAGACGTCATAGTAGCTTTCTGTTTCAAGTACTCCTGACGTTGAATGACATTGATGCATGTCTGTTGGTTGAGTCTTGGAGGATTAGTAGAGTGGAAAGGACATGACTGAGCTCACGATGTCTTTCCGTTCCGAGTATTACTAGTTTTGACTAACTTCGGTCCATGTCTGGTATTTCAGTCTTGGTATCAGGCAAAAGCCCCATGGTTACCGCTGATTGATTTCAAATGTCACCGCTTTTGAACGACCTAGGTGAATGTCCCCTTGTTAATATTGAAGATGTCAGAAGCACTTTGGGTCTAGTCAAGAATACAATTCCTCTTCCAATTCACGGACTATACCCTATTTACTTAGCCATGGATCAAATATTCAGGATGGCAACATAAATGCACCACTAGGTCTTCTTCCACCTATCTAATCTCGCCTGTGAAGAATGTACATGGTATGGTCAGAAGGGACAATTGGCAAACACGTCGGAATTTAAGCCTCGGCGCTGACGATTGAACAAGATCTCGCTCATTTAATAGCCTTTTGAGCCGCCCCCTCAGGATCTGTTGCAATGCCCTTGACCGTGTGCGCTATATCTTTTGCGTCCTTCTCTGCAGTCTGCCCAGCTGAAGCAGCCTCCTGGCTCCGTTGGTACATCAAGATCCGAGTCACTTGCGTGACACCCACACACCCCAGGAAGAAATTCACAGCAGCCAATCTGAGAAGGTTGTCAGTCTCGATTTGGAAGGAAACTCCTAGATAAATAAATGTCCGTACAGAAGGTTTCGTGGTTTAATGACGAAACACCATCGGGTCCAAATTACGCCGGTGGCCGTGAGAGCGACATTTTGGGTGAGAGAAAGACTTTCAGCTGGTCGAGCAAAGTCACTGATGCCGGCGAGGACAATGCTCCACTGTCTCGAATCAATTGCGTGGTTCTACTGGTAATACAGAGCATTTTCGTAGGCGTACCTTCATGACTGGGGCCCTAGAGGGTATCAGTACTTGACCACTCATACGGAAAAAGGTCCTGACCAGAAATGCACAGTCTTGACACCCACAGGACTGTTCCATAATCGCTGAAGGATTCCTTCTGTAGGAGCAGCGGTCGCATCTGTAGTCTGGCGTCTTCTTCCCAGTGGTTTTTTGCTCAAAGCGCGGGAGAGCCTCGCACTCTGGAAAAATCGTAGACCAGCTCGTGAAGACATGTTGACAGGGTGAGCAGAGTAGATAGCAGTGAAATCTGGTTGACGAAACTAATGATGAAGGTCCGCGATTTCAAGCAAATGTTGGAGTCGCCGGTCAGCCGGAAGTATATTTAATCTCCGCCACTAAAGCTTGCTTTGTACTTGTGTGGCCGAAAAGTCTAGGCCCTTGGCAGTCCGGTGCGGGAGTACCCATCAATCAGACTATCTCGTTTCCCCGCAATTTGACACTAAATCACACCAAATTATCGAAAAACGAAGGTACTCTTCTTGACCATCACCGATTCATTTTCGAAATATGGTTATTATGATTGCTATATACGTGTGTAAATGATTTCATCGATATTTTTATTATATAATTAATTAATTAAAAATCTTAAATAACTTTTTTATTAATTATCGTCGCTCTCAAATAAACGATAATATTACATTCGCTCTTCGTTAAATCGACATTTTTTAAACTTTTATAATAAATATCGTAATGTTTAATAAAACGATGTTCTTAAATTAAATAAATCGTAAATTTAAAAAAAATGCTTTAAAACGTCGTTTAAAATATAAATATATCGTAATAAAATATATTATAATAAACGAGAACTTTTAATGAAAAAATGTTAATAAAACGTATTTTAAAAAAACGTGCTTAATTTTTAAAATTATTACGTCTTTTACGAATAAAGTAAAATTATAATTTAATTTTTTAACTCGCAGAAACTCGCTTTATTATAACTTAATTAACGCGTAATAATTAATTTTAATTAATCGTTATTCGAATATTTTCTTTAATTTTCTTATTAATTTTTTAAAACTTATTTCATTTAAATTTTAAACGTATTTTAAAAAATTATTATAAATTTTCATTTATATATAAATCTAACGAATTAATTACTTATTTAATCTTTTTAATATTTTTATTAATTCGTTTTTATTTATATAATCGTACGATTTTAATATATATCGAAGCATTATTTTTAATTATATATATTTTTTTATCGAGATTTCGAGTTTTAACTTTTTCGACGAATTTATATAATAATAATAATAAATTTTATAATTAAGATTATTAATTTCACGTGTAACGTATTCTTTTTAAAAATAGAATCACATTTAATTAAACGTTTTCTTTTCTTTTTTGTTATAAATCTATTTTATATTTTTTATAAAGCTAACTTTTCTTTAATATCACATTTTTTTAACATTTAATTAAGCTTAGCGTAACTTAATAAAGATATTTATTTTTTTAAAAATGTCTTTTTTTTATTATATTCTTTTCTTACTTAATTGTCTTATTTAATATATTTATATAATATAATTTTATATTAATTTTGATATTATAATTAAATTATCTCATTTATTTTATTTATATTAATTAACGAATTCGAAGAATCGTGTTAATAAAAACTGTATTAAAATATAAAAATTATTGAAATATCGTATTTTTAAATTAAATCATTTACGATAATTAAAATTCAAATATTTCGCATCGAGATAATAATTCGCCTCGTTAATAATAACGAATATTAAAAAAAACTAAAACATTTATTTAATTAACGAATCGAAAGAAATAATTATTGATTATTTTTATATAATTCAAGTTAAGATAATATCGATTATATCGTTTAAAAAATTATTATTAAAGATACTTAAATCTTTCACGACATTATTATCGAATAAAAAATTACGATTTTATAATCTTTTAAAGTCGATTTTTTTCACTTCGCATTATCAAGTTTTTTTATACGAAGTCGACGACGATATAATAAAAATCTTTTATATAAATAACGAAACTGAAAAAACTTTATTTAATTAACATATTATTTTCACGAAAGTTTAATAAATAAATAAACGATTAAATAACATTTTTATATAATTATTTAAATATAAAGTCGAATTTCTTTATTATATAAAAAATTATTAAATATTATTAAATGAGAAGTGTTTATACTCTTTTTTAACACAATATTTTTTAACATTATTTTTATCGAAATACTTTAATAATTCTCTATTTTTTTTTCAAAAAAATCTTTTTTCTCATTAAAATATTTTTAATTTTTATATTTTCTTTAATTATATATAAAATATTTTAATTTAATTATATAAAACGATTTAATTTAATAATAAACTTTTTAATTTAAATAAATAATTATAACGTTATTTTATTATTAAATATTTTTAAAAAGAAAGCTATTAACATCGATATCGTATAAAATATCGTTAAATTAATATAATTTAAAATATATTTAAAAAAAGAAACTTATTAATACTTAAAAAATATTTAAAAATATTTATATTAAACGTAATGTATTTAAATAATTTACAAAATAATATAAAACATTATAAAATAATATTAACACATTTTAAAAATAATTCGATATTGTTATTAATTAATTCGATATAATCATTATCGATAAAGATTTTTATATTAAAAAATGCAAAAACTTAATTTTTAAAAAGATTAAGTCTTTTAAATTATTTAATTTTTTTTTTTTACGAATGAAAAGAATTTTATATAAAACGATTAATTTTTTAAAATAAATTATAAATTTGTTATTAATCACGATTAATATTTTTGAAAAGCTTACTTTTTTTATAATTAAAAATTATATATAAAACTTAATTAAGGCGATTATAAGATTATTTAAAAAAACTTTTACTTTATTAAAAAGTAATTAAAGTTTTTAATTAAAAACTTTAAAAATTTCTTTATTTTTTTCGTTTTCCTTTTATAAAGAATTATAAAATTCTCATTTTTATTATTTTTTAAACATTATACCCCTCGAGCTTACGAGAAGAGCTTTTTTGATAAAAACTTTCGAAAAACCCTCGAAAAGCCCTTAAAGGATCAATCATATTTTAATTAATTTTTGATTTTGGTTTCGCACCTTCTGTAGCGAAACGGGCTATAATTCGATATTAAAAAAATCATTATTAATAAAATAAAGAGCGCGCTCTCTCGCAATTACAATTTTAAAATCTATTACGATTTTAAAGAAAAGTCTTAAATCGAAAACAACGTCGATCAAAATCGTGCGATATTATTTTATAATCTTAATCTCAATTTGCGACGCCTCAAAATCTCTTTTAATATATATTTAAAGGCATTAATTATATGCGTATCATCGAAACGTATTATGAGTAAGCACTTATCTTGCCGAAATATTTATCTCGTTTAGTAATTGCGATTGTTAAATAAGTACCTTATCAAGCTTATAACTTATTAAGTTTATAACTTTTTAATAAAATTATATATAATTAATTCTGTTAAAAAGAATTATTTATTTTATACACAATCACTAATTATAAACGTTTCATTGTCACGTTCGTAATAAATGATAATAATATCGATTTTGTTTATCAAAGCATTAATTTCTTAACATCAGCTTTAATACGCATCGATTTAGTAACATTAATTATTTTTCGATAACATCATAATTTTATATCTTAAGAAGTTTTTTTTATTATTAATTAGTTTGACAATTTGATTATTTCGTTAATTTCACGTGACGTCGTCATTTAAATTTAACAATTATGAGATTTTCTTGCTTTTAAATATCAATTAAACAATCTCATCGATTAAATTTTACGATTAATCATAAACCATCTTATAAAAAATTCTTTCAAATTTATTATATCATTATCTTTTTTAATAAGATAATAAAGAACACATTCTCATTTCTTTTCACTTGATTCTTTTATCGAGTTATATTAAATTTGATCGAAAGATTAAATTATCGATCGAATCTCATTTAAAATAACAATTCGTATCTTTCAAACGATTATAATATAATTACGTCGTCTTTTTGAAAAAAAATTATTTATAAATATTATATCTTCTTTTTTATCGACGAGCATTCTCTTAAAATTTTCGAATTCGAATTTAAATGATTTCGAAGTTATCACGAAAACAACTTTTATCGTTATAATAAAAGTTTTATAAAACTTATTTAAATTTAAATCGTTTACGTCTCTTTTCGTTATGATTATTAATTTCTTAAAAATATAACGAAATGAAATGATTATTATTATAATATAAGTGATCGTTATAATTAATTAAATTATTTCACAAACTCGTTTTATTATAAAAGTAAGATTTTCATAATTTCAAACATAAAACATCGATTATTTTAATTTAAATTCTTAAGCTATTTCGATAGAAATCAAAAATATTTATAATATTTATTATAATGTTTTTAATTTCATTAATCGATTATATATTAAAATAACGATTATAAACGTAATAATGCTTTATCAAAACGTCGAATCTTATCTGTTAAAAATTACCGACGATTAATATATAAATTAACTCATTCACATTAATAAAATAAATTTACGAAACGATTTTGATGACGTTAAAAAATGATATAATGCATTAAAAACGAGATTTCGTGATTCATTAAGAAAATCATTCATTTTGTTAAAAATAGTTCGTTATATTATTAAAAATGCTCATAATAAAAAAAATCCTACAAATTACATTTTCAACATTATTTTTAACGATAAAAACGTTAAAATTGTTATCATTAATGCGACATAAATGCTTTTTATTTATAAATATATAAATGACGAGTTAAAAAGAAATCTTTCTAAATTTACGAAAACATTGATAATGTTTAATTTGTTCGAGAAATTACGTTATCAAAAAAATATTTAATTTGACATTTATAAAAAAGGTTATAAAGCAAGATCTTTGATAATTACGTTTTCGAATTGTTAAAAAAAGAATAAACAATAAAATCAATATGCTAATAATTTTTTTCGTAATTTTCAACGTTTTTATAATGATAACGAATTCGAAAATTATGATGAATTCGCAAAATCTTATTTTGATGATTCGAATTCTTATCGATTTTTATTTTTATGATAATATTAATTATTAAAATAATAATAATAATTAAAAATAATAACGTTCGTTATTTGAAATTCGTTAACCTTTATAAATCATTAATAAAAACGTAAATAAGTTTTTTGAATAAAATTAATTTCATTAATAAAACGCAAACATTTATAATAATAATAAAAATTCATTTAAGTTTTATAATAACGAATTTTAGCGGCGATTTTTAATTAAAGCATATTAATATAATATCGAGAGTTAAGAAAATAAGTTATTAATAAATGAGCAAATCGAGTATAATGTTTACGAAAATGTTTTTTATAAAAATGCACTTTAATAAAAAACGAAATTTTATGATTATATTTATATCGACGAAGAAGTATAAAAATCGGATTTCGTGAAAACACATTTTTTTACGAAACTTGTATAATTTTATCGCTATCGATTTTATAACGTTGATTTCGAATTTAACAATTAATTATATAAATATTTTCGCATCACGTGTAACATATTTAGATTTTCAGCTGCGATAAAAGATATTAGCGTTAAAAATTTCGAAGCTGTTAATAAATTCGTAATGATTATCATAATTGTTACTTTAATTACAACTATTTCATTTATGATAATAATTTTTTATGCTTCGAAAATCGTAATAACTTTTTATATTTTAAAAGTCATATATTTAAATGTTACGAATATTATAATAAAAAAATATGTTTTTTGAAAATATCGCTTTATTATAATTTTGATAATGTTCGTTTTAATCAAATAAAATTATAAGCTTTACTTCGACACGAAATATATCATAAATTTTATCGATAAAAAGTTTTTATTTGAAGTCTTTTTAGACATCGTCGTTAAAAAAATATTGATATTTATGATTGTAAAAAACATTAACGTTAATATGCATAATATTAACGAATATATTAAATTATAAATTTATTTGCTCGATAAAAATGGCATAGTTAAAATAAAAAGAGAATTTTACATCGTCGATGATTTTATTATTAAAGCATTTATCGACATTAACATTATGAAATTAAAAGATATAATTTTCGATATAAAAAAGAATATTATAATCATCGAATTATATAAAAATATTCAAATTCTTTTTATCTTTATTAATTAACGTTTTTCAATCCGAATTACTATTTTTAATAACAATTAAAAAAAGTTGACGATTTTTTTACATTTTAACGTTATAATTTCTGTTATCGATTTTAAAAATCGATTTTTCAAGTTGTTAAATGATCGCGATTTTCTTTTTAAATTATAAAAACTCAATATTTTATTAATTTATGCTCATATCGTTAATTATAATATATTAAAAAATTTCGTTAAAAATGATATTAATTATGTTATAAATTTATCACGCAAAATTAAATTAAAAATAATTATCAATTACGAAATAATAAAATGTTACGTTATAAATTTTTTTAAATATAATTTTATTATAAAAGCATTAAAGCGCTCGTTTAATTAAATTAAATTAAATTTATATAAACTTATAATTGCAGCGATAATATTATTGAAAACCAGTCTTTTGCGTAACGTACGTAAGATTAATTTTAAAATCAGTTATATCTTAATATTGTCTTAACGAATAAGCTTAAAAACACGATTCTCTTATATTTTTTATATACTTAATCAACTCACACATAATATTTATTATATATCTTTTAATAAATTATAAGCCCGATTTGTGACGATAAAAGAATAACATTTATTCTCGCATTTTTTATATATGAATATCTTATTAATAATGATCTAAATATCATTATTACATTGCGACAGTCCGTTTTTTTTAACTTATAACTTTCGACGAGTTGGGTTATCGCAATTTAAATACAAAAAATATCGAATTAAGTTTCTTCGCATAAGACATTTCGTTTCATATTATCGAATTATAAATTTCTTCATATAGGGCATTTCATTTCATATCATCGAGTCATAAGTCTCTTCGCATAGGGCATTTCGTCTCATATTATCGAACATCGTATTTTTTCAAATTCCTTCGCACAAGACATTTCGTCTTATATCATCGAGTTATAAGTTTCTTCGCATAAAGCATTTCGTCTCATATTATCGAACATTTCATTCTTTTTCAAATATAATTATATAATATCGAATCAAGTTTCTTTATATAAAGCATTTCGTTTCATATTATCGAACATCGTATTTTTTCAAGTCTTTTCACATAAAGCATTTCGTTTCATATTATCGAACATCGTATTCTTTCAAATCTCTTCATATAAAGCATTTCGTCTCATATCATCAAACATCGTATTCTTTTAAGTTTTTTTACATAAAGCATTTCGTCTCATATTATCGAATATCGTATTCTTTCAAATTTCTTCACACGAATATTAAATCCCGAATTCAACGAGCTTTTTATAACAAAAAAAAAATCCTTATTTTTTATTGAGTTTTTTATAATAAAAAGGGGAAAAAGTTTTAAAATTATCGAGCTTCTCACAAATAAGAGGATTAAATTTTAAAGAGTTTTTTAAAATAATATAAAAACACGCCCTTGATTAAAACGTCAAATCTTAAATTATTATTAAACTCTTTATATTATAAAGGGGAATAAATCTTTACATCAAAATAACTTCTCATATTATAAAAAGAAATAAATTTTTACATTAAAATAACTTCTCATATCATTAAAGGAAACAAGTTTTTATTTTAATTAAGTTTTTCACGAAAATCACGCCTTTGATCAAAGTGTTAAATCTTAAATTATTATTAAATTTTTTATATTATAAAGGGGATCAAATCTTTATATCAAAGTAACATTTTTCAAATTTTAATAAAATTTTCGTATTAGAAAGAGAAGTAAGTTTTTATATTAAAGCATTATAACGTATCGTTATAATAATTAAATTTCCATATCTGAAAGAGAAACAAATTCTTACATTAAAGCGATATTTTTCAAATTTCTATTAAACTTCTCGTATTACGAAATGAAAAAAGTTTTTACATTAAGGCATCGTAATGTATCGTTATAAGAAAATGTTAAAATAATCGTATACGTTATCTTTTGACGCTATAAGAAAATGTTGAAAATCAATCTTTTACGTAATGTACGTAAGATTAACTTTAAAATCAATTTTAAAATCGATTTTAAAATTAATTTTAAAATTAATCGTATTTTAACATTATCTTGACGAATAAGCTTAAAAACACGATTTTCTCATATTTCTTATATACTTAATTAACTTATATATAATATTCATTATATATTTTTTAATAAACATTTATTATTATTATAATCTTTATTATCGAAAAAAAAAAATATATTATAAAAATCACGTTATATGATACGTTTAAAGTAAGATTTTCGATATTTATTATAATAAACGAATTTTCTTCGTTATGATAAAATATAAAAAATGTTAAAAACGTGCTTATATTAAAATGAATGAATATTTCGTTATTTGATAATTGACGAAAATTTTATAAATCAAATTAAACACGTGTTTATTCGCTTAATTAAAAAAATTAAAATGTTATAAACAAAAAATTTGATAAGCTATATAATTAAAATCGAATAAAATAAACTATTATAATAACATTCTTTTCTTTTTTATGTTTTATGATTTGAAAGACGATTTTAAACGATCGTAAAAGTCGTGTGATAATAAATATTCGAGCATTAAATAAAATTATAATGTTAAACGTTTATTTCGTGCCCTCGCAAGCGAATATTTTTATTACGATAAAAAATGTTAAATTTATATTCACGATTAACGCTATTAACTTTTTTTATTAATAATAAATAAATTCAATATATCGATATCGTTTTATCGTGTTATCATATCGTGATCAAGAATCTTTCAAAATGTTAATTATAAATTATCGCAATTCTTTTACGTATATACAAAAAATAATAAACAAAATATTACATTCGTATCGTTATTTTTGTCGAGCGTATATTGATGATATTATAATTTTTTTTACATCGTTAAAAAAGCATTTGAAACATTTACGATTCGTTTTCTCAGCATTTAAAAAAATAAACATTCATTTATCATTATAAAAATTCTTTTTTGATTACATTTTTATTTAATTATTAAATTAAAAAGTCGATACGTTGAGATTAATAATGGCAAAAAAAAAGCTTATTATTATAATAAACCTTTTCTTTTTAAAAACGCTCGCTCAATTCGAAAAGTATTTCGATTTTATAAGATATTTTAAATAATATATAACATATTATGTTAAAATAATAAAGTCTTTATAATTACGAAAAACGTTTTTAAATAAATTCAATCGAGGCTTGCGAAACAATATACGCAAAAAATCGATTAATAACACGTATTTAACAATGTTTATTTTCAAAAAATTAAACGTCTTTCATCAATTATAAAAGGCGTTTATTTTATTTATAATTTTTCATTATTTCGATAATAAACGATAATTTTACGTGAACCTTAATAATAATAAAAAATTCGACTATAAAACGCATATTTATTATTTTTTTGATAACGAAAAATTCGTTATTTAAATAACGGATTCGTCGAAATAAAAGTTTTAATAATTAATTCTTTTTTTTAATCGTTTGCTCACGAACGTTAAAACTCGTTATTGATTTACGAAATTAAAAATTATTAATATAATATGAGTTATTAAGAAGATTCGTTATATAATCGAAATAATAATATATATTATCATTATTTATACAAATCACTCGACAATAATAATAATTATTAAATAAATAAATCTCAATATCATCTCGATTGAGAAGTTCAATCTATGATTAATTCGTGTTTTAAAATATCTATAACGTTTTCGCTTAAATATTCGTTATAAATCAAAAAAAAACGAATATAATTTTTAACGCGTTATTAAAATTAGTAAGTCGTGAATATCGTATTAAAATGAAAGAATTTATCGAATAAATTAAATGCTTTTTTGCTACTTTTGTGATTATAAACCCTACTTTTTAATAACGACTTTTAAATAATTGTTAAAAACCTCGTTGAATATAAATATTAACTTTTACACGAAAAAATGCAACTTTAAAAGAAAACGCTACAATTATATCTTATAAAATAATTAACGATCTGCTTTATTTCGATAACGATAAATAAAGTTTACGACTTTATGTGTTAATTGTTATGAAAATCGAGGTCTTCAAGTTAACACATAATGAAATAAAGCATTTCGATTACGCTTATACACATAAACGATTTATCGAAAATTTTTACATTTTCAACATATTAATGAAATTTTATGAGTTTATTCGATATTGTTTTCATTGTTAACTAAATTAAATTTCGCGTTATAAATCGTATAATTTCTTGTAATTAATCTTTTCGTCTATTAAATTATTTTATATTTTGATCATCAATTTTATTTTAACACTTTTAAAATCGTTATTTTTGTTAAACGAGTTCGATTATATTTTATTAATAATCAATAAGTTTTTTAAAATTATCATTTTCATTTTCGGCAAGAT
Source organism: Alectoria sarmentosa (assembly GCA_009733775.1). NCBI lineage: Eukaryota > Fungi > Ascomycota > Lecanoromycetes > Lecanorales > Parmeliaceae > Alectoria > Alectoria sarmentosa. The sequence goes on from WOGZ01000344.1 coordinate 28,379, forward strand.
TATTTAAAATGTTAAAAAATAAATAATCAAGCTTTTGAATCGCTTAACAAAAATCAATTAAGACTTATCACGAGTTTTAATTTTTAATAAAAATAAAAAGTTCGTTGCTGAGCTATAAAAACAAATTTTCATTATTATGAAAATCGACTTACTATATTCGATAATATGACATTTATAAATCGATAACGTCTTAAAGCGATTAAATCAAATTGTTAAAATTGTTCTTCGCTATTATATCGCCGTTTTCGATAATATAAAGTTATAATTTATCATTTTTTTTTAAAAATATCAGCGGCATTAAATAATTTCACGAAATATAATTTCATAATTTAAACGTTTATTTAAATTATGTACGATTTTCGCATTTGAAAAACATTTGATTTATTACGAACTGATGACTTCGATTTTATTATGATAATAAAAACTGTTATTGTAATAATTTATTTTATTATTATCAGAAACGTAACAAAAAACAATTTTTTAATTAACCGACGTAAATTATTGTCGCTTGAAATTATTATTTTTGTTATATCGTCGACTTCTCGTCAAACTATTGCATTTACGAAAATAATTTTCTTTGTTAAAGAGTTAATTTCTCGTTAAATTATGTCGTCGATTTCTCGTTAAATTATCGCATTTATAAAATAATTTTCTCTATTAAAGAATTAACTTTTCGTTAAATTATGTCGTCGACTTCTCGTTAAACTGTCGCATTTACGAAAACAACTTTCTTTATTAAAAAATTAATTTCTCGTTAAATTATATCGTCGATTTCTCGTTAAGTTGTCACATTTACGAAAACAATTTTCTTTATTAAAGAAACATCTTTTAACGAAACGCCTCGTCGATATGATATATTTTTTATCGCATTTCGCGTCGTCGCTATGAATGAATATTGATCGTCTCACATCGATATTAAAAACGTTATTACTTTTATTTTTTTTAAGATAAAAAACGCTTATGACTCGCGATATCAATTTATATTCTTCAAAATAAAAGATTTTATCAATTTGCGATTTTATAAAGAATATAAAGTTTTTATTATCACGTTTAAAAAAATAGAATCACAATTAATAAAATCATTCAAAATTCTCGAACGAATTAAAAATCTTGTTTATCGATTGAAATTGTTTATTAATATAAAAATTTATGATATGATTTTCATAACGCATTTGAAATCAGTTATCGATTTTGTTGAAAACTCATATCGACGACGTCGTTTGTTAATTTCTGCGATGATAATCGACGATGAGAAAAAATATAAGATCGAAAAGTTATTAAGAAAACGAATTATTAAGCGAGAACGTGAGTGATTCGTACAATATTTAATATAATAATTAACTTATAATTCGAAAGCAAATATATGAAAATCGAAACGAGAATTTTTACGATATGTCAAAAAAACGATGAAAGAATATAACGTCGTTAATGATAATGCGGCTCTTTTTGTTATTTTACGATTATAATTACGAAAGGAATTTCTTTATTATGAAAATTCTTACTATGAGATATGTTTGTTTATAAATTTTATATATCAAACTGTGTGCTTGTTAATTCGATATATTGTTACAAAAATGTATCGAAACAATGCTTTTATTTTTGTTAATGATATTTATTATAAACAAACATTTATTTTATTAAAATATTTATTTCGTTTAGTAGTTACGGCTATCAAACAAGTATCTTATTAAGTTTATAACTTATTAAACTTATAATTTTTTGGCAAGATTATATATAACTAATTCTACTAGAAAGAATCATTTATTTTATACACAATCATTGATTATAAACGTTTCATTGCCACGTTCGTAGCAAAACGATTACGAATATCATTTTTAACATTAACATTTTAAATTCTATTATTAAATATTTTACGTTCGATATTTATAATACACATTTATGATAAAAATAAGATTTCGACGCTTTGAAACGCGCTCAAAGTCGTATTAAATTAAAACATTTTCGTGATCAACGAAAAATTGTTGAGAAATTGTGTGAAAATCTTATACACTTTATTCATTTTCACGAATAACGATTTTTATAAAATTTTATAAGTGATAAATTATAAAAAATCTTAAACGACGTGTTTAAAATCTTAAAAAATGAGACGATAACGATTAATTAACTTCAAATCAAGAATCAAATCGAGTTCAAATCTTTATTATATACGACGATTCGATATAACGATCTTAAAACTATTTGTAAACAACTTCGACTTATAATTAATAATTATTATAAAAAATTTCTTTAAAAAGATTACAGTTATAATATAAACGATAATGAAAAAAACGATTCTTTATTTATATCAAAATGAGTTTATAATAAATAATATTTTGATATTTAATATATAAACTTAATAAGCTTTTTATTACTAAATAATCTCGCGCTTTTAATATATATTATTACTAAATTTAAACTAGCTTATATTATTTTTAAATTGAAAAAAAAGCTTTAAAATAAATTATTAAACGTCGATTAAGAAATTATTCGATTTATACGAATTTTATAAAGAGATAATGAATGATTTAATCGACATTTATGAGAATTTAAATCGATAAAACAATACGAAATAATAATATAACTCACTTTAATAAAGTATTATATTTTTTATAAAACTTTACGTCGATTTTATTTAACTTAATTAAGTTATTAATAAAAATAAAAATAATATAATGTCACATTTATATTTAAAAATTTATGAAAGTTTATAAAAGAATTAAAACGCATATAAAAATTTTAGCGAGTTAATATTTATTAAAAAATGTTTGCGGAAATTGAATAACATTTAGCGTGTTAAAAAAAAAAGTTTAAAATATTTATAATTAAAACGATATTTTCAACAATAAAAAATTATTTTAATAATAAAGAAAATTATTCGCATTACAATAACACTTATAAAGTTTATTATTTCGATTTTATTTATTAAATTTAAAGTCGAAATCGATATTAAAAAACTTATATATTATAATTACAATTAATTTAAATATATTAAGCGTAATTGTTTTTAATTAGATAAAATAGTTACTCGAATACACGCTATAAAAATTAATAATAACAACGAAAATAATTTATATAATCTTTAAGAGAACTTTTCAAATAACTTAAAAAAGGATAAATTTTTCTTAAAATCACGATAAAAGATAATACGAACGTGTGTTTAACGAATATTTTAAATAATTTTTTAACATATCAACTCTTTCGAATAACAATTACGTTATTATTATAAAATAAATAAATAATATTTACGAGTTCTTTTCTGAATTGCGAATGTATCGAGATTTATATCGTTATTAATGAGACTTTTATCTTTAAAATTTATAAATTTTTTATAAATCGAATTTTATTTTCTTTTTAAGTTTAAATTATTAAAAAGATATAATAAGCGATTGTTTAAATAATGTATTATTTATTGTCTTTTATTTACTTTAAACGTACACAATTAAAGAAAAAAGTCTTATTTTATTTTTATCGCTTCATTAAAATAACACGATTTAATTTTTAAAAAATTATAAATAAATAAATATAAAGTCGTTCTCGATATGCTTAAAGATAAAATATTATTTATATTTAAACGATATAAATATAACGATAATAAGATATAAATAATTGAAAACTTATGATTTTTATTAATAATATCATTTATTATTATTATACGATCTTTTAAATTAATTATTAAAAATAAATCGAATGAAAATAATTTTAATATAAATCGTTTTAAAGATATTTTAAATAAGAAACGATTAACATTAACATTTAAAATATTTAAAAAAAAATCAAGAAATTTAATTTTAAAAATATTGTTAAAATTAACGCATCGACTTATTATCATCATTTAATTCGAAATAAAAATGTTAAAAATTATACGTTAAACTAAATAGTATTTAAACGTGATTTGAATGAAATTTTAATTATGAGATTTTAAGTACAAATGTATGCATATAAAAGTAAAAAATCAGATTAAGACTTAACGCGCTAGTGTAAAACTAAGTCATAAAACTAGTTTTAATTCATAATGATCTAAAAATTATTTAAAGCCGAATTATAATAAAGAAAAACAAGCTTTTTTCTTTAATAATAAATAAAATTCACGATATTTTCAATAAATTTCTCGAAATTATATTACAATTATAATAAAATAATCGCATATTAATTAATAAATTATATTTATACGATTTCGAAATTAAATATAAAAATGCTATAAATTTTACACATTTAAAAATGATTAAATAAATAATATTAAAACTCTCACTTTTTAAAAGATTCTCTATAAATTATTATAATTATATAAATGTTTTTAATAAATTATAAACGAATATACTATCTTTATATCGTTTTTATAATTATAAATTGAAATTCGAAAATAAAATAAACAAAAATGCATTATTTTAAAATCGAATTTATTTATTACTGAGTTATAAATTCGAACAAGTCAAGAAATATTTAAATAAACATTTAAAAAAAGAATTTATTGTATTTAATTATGCTTTATTCGTTTTATTTATCTTATTTATTAAAAAAATATTAATTATCGTTTTTATATAAATTACTAAAAATTAAATGTTATTATTAAAAGAAATCGATATTTTATCTTATTAATAAATGAGATTTTGATAAAAATATAAAATTGTAAATATTTTACACGATTTAACATTATCGCTAATTTTAATAAACTTCGAATATATTAAATTAACGAAAACTTTATTACATTTATCACATTTTTTAAAATATATAAATATCGAATGTTTTTATTTGAATTGATAAATGACTTTGTTATTTATCAGCAATACATAAACGATATTTTTTTTAAATATTTAAATAACTTTTGTTAAGCATATTTGAATGATATTTTTATTTATAATAAAATTAAAAAAAACACATTTAATATATTCGATTAATTTTTTAAAAGTTATAAGAGATCGACTTATAGATAAATATTTTTAAGTGCGAATTTTATATATAAAAGATCAAATTTTTAGACTTATTAATATTTATCGATAAATTATAAATGAATTCGATTAAGATATAAATCGTCGTCGATTAAATATAATTTATAAATTTAAAAC
>WOGZ01000345.1:0-33389 GCA_009733775.1 Alectoria sarmentosa
TAATTTAAATTAATATTTTTAAAACGTTTTTATTAATATTTTTATATTATTAAAATAAGACGATTTTTTTTATATTATTTATATATATAATAAATAAATCATATTTATATTTATTACGTGAAAAAAAGCGAAAAAAAAAAATTATTAATTATTAAAATATTCGCGCGCTTAAAAATTAATATTTTTTATACTTTTTTTTTGAAAATAGCTTTAACATTTATAAAAAAAATAAATAAATAATTTTATATTATTTTTTACGTTTTATAAAACGCATTTTTTAAAAATTTTAAATTTATTATATTCGTATATTAAATATCGATACGCGCGAGTTAATATATAATATTTATCGTTAAATTTATTTAAATTCATATTTTCGAAATGTTTATAATAATATTTTTATATTATTAAAATATTATAATGCTTTTTTATATTATTTATATATATTATAAATAAATTATATTTATATTTATTGCGTGAAAAAGAGCGAAAAAATAAAAATTATTAATCGCGAAAGTATTCGCGCGTTCAAAAATCGATATTTTTATAATTTTCTTTAAAAACAATTTTAACGTTTATGAAAAAGATAAATAAATTATTTTATAACGTTTTTCACGTTTTATAAAACGCGCTTTTCAAAATTTTGAAATTCGTTATATTTATATATTAAATATCGATACGCGCGAGTTAATATATATTATATACTATTAAATTTATTTAAATTAATATTTTTGAAATGTTTTTAATAATATTTTTATATTATTAAAATATTATAATTTTTTTTTATATTATTTATATATATTATAAATAAATTATATTTATATTTATTACGTGAAAAAAAGCGAAAAAAAAAGAATTATTAATCGCGAAAATATTCGTACGCTTAAAAATTAATATCTTTTATAATTTTTCTTTAAAATAACTTTTACGTTAATAAAAAAAGTAAATAAGTTATTTTATAACGCTTTTTAAACTTTATAAAATATATTTTTTAAAATTTTCAAATTCGTTATATTTAAATATTAAATATAAATATATTTCGATTAATTTATAATATAAATCGTTAAACGTATTAACGATTATTTTTATATCGAATCGATTTAATCGAATTAATAAAAAATTTATTCGATTTAATTTATATTATAAATCGAGCGAAATATATAATTAAATTTATAATTTTCACTTTTTTTATAAAAAATAATAAAGTAATTAAATATTAAATTAATTTTAATTATATATATTAAAAATATTTAAAATTAAATTCGATTAATAAAAAAAATAATAAAATTTATATTAATAAAATAAACTTATAAATATTATTTTAATAAAACGAAAAAAATCGTAAAACTTATTTTAATAAAGTAAAAATCGTGAAATATATTTTAATAAAATTATAAAAATAATGAAATTTATTCTAATAAAATAAAATTTATAAATGTTATTTTAATAAAACGAAAAAATCGTAAAACTTATATTAATAACGAAAAAATTATATATTTCGTTTTATTTAATAAAAAAAATATTAAAAAATAAAAAATAAATATAAATAAGATTTTATTTTAAAAAAAGCAAATTTTATTATACGAAATTTTAACGATTAATGTTTTATAATTCGTTAAAAAAAAATTAAAAATAATAAATATTATTATAAATATTTAATATATAAAAATAATTCGAATAATTTTTCACGTAAACTTTTATAATATATAAAGTTTAATAAAATAAAGTTTAAATATATTTTTAATAAATGTTAAAATTAATAATATTTTAATTCGTAATTAATTTATATTTTATTTCGATTTATATTAATTTTTTATATTATTATATATATATAAAAAAAAAAAAAATTAAAAAATATTAACGTTATAATTTTTTTATTTAAATTATATAATAATTATAAAATCGTTTTATTTTAAAATAAATAACGTTAATTATAACTTAATTTAAAACTTTAATTAAATAAAAAATTTCGAAAAAATATTCAAATATAAAATTCGTTATTTAAAATAAAATTTATAAATTAATTTATTATTTAAAATAAAATTTATTATATTATTAATTTCGTAAATTTTATTTTAAATAATTAATTTTATTTTAATTAAATAAAATAAAATATTAATAATTTAAAATAAAATTTATTAATATAAAAAATTTTATTTTATAAAATAAAATTTATTTTATATTAACTTTTAACGATTAAGATTTTTTTAATTAATTAAATAAAGACGCTATTTAAAATAAATATTATTTTAACGTTTTTTATTTATATAATTTTATATTTTATCGAAATTTAACTTTTAAATATTAATATTAATTATTTTATATATTTTAATTTTTAATATTATTAAAATTATATATATTATAATATCGTTTATTAAATTTTTAATTTTTAATAAAAATAATATTAATAATTAAAATAAAGTAATAAAAGTTTTAAATAAATATATTAATTATATATAAGCGATTTCGAAATAAACGTATTTTTTAATCTTTTTTAAAAAAAAATTTATCGAAATTTTGAAAATTTTAAATCTTTTATTTTATTTTTAAAGTTAATTTAAGTTTTTTTTTTCTTTTTAAATTTTAAATTTTTTAATACGATATTTATTATATAAATTTTAATAATAAATATTTATTTTTTATTAAAAAAATATTTAATTATTAATATTATTTAATTAAATAAATAAATAAAACGATTTTATTTTAAAATTAATAATTTTTTTATTAAATTTCTTATTTTATTAATAAAATATAATAATATTTTAATTAATAATTTAAAAGTTTTTAATAATACGTTAAAGTGTATTATATTAAATATTTATAATATTTATAATATTTAATACGAAATTTTTAACGATATATATTAAAATAAAAATATTATTTTATTTTTCGATAATATTTATTAATAACATTTTATTATAAATAATATCGAATTTTATAATATATTTTTTAATAAAACGTTTTTTTAACGCTTTATTAACATTTAAATTTTTTTAATATTAAAAATTTCTTTTTTATTAAATTTTTTCAAATCGTTTTTAAAACGACGTCGAAATTAAATAAAATATAATAATTTAATTTTAATTCGTAATAAATTCGATTAAAGTTTAAATTTTACGTAAATCGTAACTCGAATATATTAATTAAATAATTTCGATAATTTCATTATCAAATTAAGTAAAATATAAAAAAAAATACGAGTTTTTAAAATATCGTAATTAAATATATTTAATTAAATTAAAATAAACATTTATATATATAAATAAAAAAGTTTTTTATAATAATTTTTCGAATAATAAATTATTTTTTAATTATAATTATTATCTTTTTTAATTATATTAAACGTCGATTTATAAATAAATCGTTATTATTTTAAAAGAAAAATAAATAATATTATATTAAAAATTTAATAAATATATAATAATTTATATTATAATATATAAAATATATATTTTAAAAAATATTATAAATATACGCGAATATTTAAATGTTATATAATAAAGTTTTAATATATTAATTTAATTAAAATTAATATTATAAATATATATTAAAAAAGTAAAATTATTATAAATATTTAATTTTAAATTATATTTATAATTTTATTATAAAGCGATTATTTATTTATTTTTCAAATTAAAAAATCGTAATTTTTAATAATAATTTTTAATTATTTAATTTAATAATAATAAATAAACGTTAAATTTTTTTATAATTTTTTTTATTAAATATACGACGTTAATAATAAAAACGATTAATAACTTTTTTTATATTAATTTATTAAAGCATTATATTTAAAGAAAAAGTTTAAAAATATTTAAAAATAAAATTTACGTTAAAGACGCATTAATATTATTACGAAAATATATTATATTAATTTTAATATACGCGAATTTTATTATTTACGTCTTTTTTTTTTAAACGTATTAAACTTTTAATTTTATAAAAATTTACGAATAATAAACGATAATTTTTTTTTAATTATTATATCGTTTATATAATAAAAAAATTCTCATATAATAACGTTAAATAAAATTAAATTTTAAAAAAATAAATATTTAAAAAAACGAAAATTGTTTATAAAATCTTTTTATAATAATTATATTTAATTTCAAATTTAATATATTATTTAATTTATAAAATAAATATAAAATAAAATATATAATTTAATATAATTAATATATAAAAATGTTTTAATTGCGAAAAAAGAAAATTATCGCGTTATTTATTATAATAAAATATTATTACTTTTTTTAATATAATGTTTTTTTTTTATTAAAAATATTTTCGTTAAACGTATTTCTTTTATATTTACTCGCAATTTCTTTTTACTTTCTTTTATAATTAATTTACTTTTTTATTTAAACTTTTTAACGATTATATATATATTTTTTAAAATTTATAATTAAGATTTCGTTTTATTAAACGATATATAAGCGAAGTAAATTATTATTAAAAACTTTTCTTTCATTTTAATTTAATTTAAATTTATTTAAAAAAAGATAATTTTAATTTTATAAAAAATATTCATTTAATTAACGACTTTAATTTATTAAAAATATAATATAATTATAAATAATATTATAATAATAAACGTAATCGTTTTTTACGCGAAAAACGTTTTATAAAATAAATATTTAAAAGTAAATATAAACGAATTTTAATAATAATTAAAAAATAATTATAAATTTTATTTAAAACGCGATTTTTTTTTAATAATTAATTTTTCTTTTTAAATGTTTATAAAAATATTAATAAACTTATGTTTTAAAATATTATTTTACGAAAAATATTAAAAATTTTTAACATAATAATTATTATTATTTTTTTAAATATCGTTTCTATTTTTTTAAAAAATATAATATTATTTATTTTTATTTAAAATTTTTTTTAAATATTATTATTTAATTTTTTTATAATATTATAAATAAAATCGATTTAATAAAATTATTATATATAATTAAATTAATTTTTTAAAACGAGATTTTAATATTAAATCGTTATAATATAAAAGTTAATAATCGTAAATTTTAAAATATTTATTAAAATTTTAAATCGTTTAATAATATAATTATATACTTTATAAAAACTTTTATTAAATTATATTAATTATTAAAAGCGTCGAATTAAAGCGTATTATTATATTAATTTTAAATATTTTATATTTATAAAATTATATTTAAATTTTAAGTTTACGAAAAATATAAAATTTCGTAATTTTAATTTAATTAAATAAAATATTAAAATCGAAATTTTATAATAAAAATATAATAAATTTTTATAAAATTAAATAAAGCGTATCGATTATAAAACGCGATACTTTCGAATTTTTTTAATTTATAACTTAATAATAATCGCAATTTTATATAAAATCGTATTAATAATATATATTAAAACGTAAACTTTTTAATAATAAAAAACTTAAAAAAAATTTATAATTAATTATTATTAATTTTTTTACGCTCGAAAAAAACTTTCAAAATTTCTCTTTCTCTTTAAAAGCTTTTCGAAAGCTCTTTAAAAGTTTTTATCGAAAAAATTATTCTCGTAAGTTCGAAATTATGATATATAATATATTATATAAAAAAATTTCGAATTTATTTGAATAATCTCTTCGATAAAATTTTTTAAAAAGTTTTTAAAAAGTTTTAAAAAATAAAAAAATTTAAAAATAAAAGTTTATTAAAAACTTTAAACATTTAAAAGATTTTAAAAAAAATTCGATTTATTCGATTAAATTTTATAAAAATAACATTATTTAAAAGCGCGTATTCGAATTTATAATTTTATTTATTTATTATATTATTATATAATATAAAATACGAAAGAAATAAAAAAAGAAAAAATATAAAAAGTTAATATTCGAGATTTAATTTTATGATATAATTTATTTAAAACGTATTCGCGTTTAAATCGAAAATAAAGAAATAAGATAATTTTTAACTTAAAAATCGAGAAATTTAAAAATTTAATTAATGAAACCTTATTTTAAATATATTATATCTTTTTTTGCATAACTTTTAATTATAAAAAAAATAAACTTTTTAATAAAATATTTATAAATAATTTTTTAAATATAAAAAATAAAATTTTAATAAATATAAAAAAATATAAAATTATTAATTAATTAATTAATTAATTATTAAATAATATTATTATAAATTTTATTAATATTATTTATCGCGATTGAAATTTATATCAAGTATTTAATTTTTATATCTTTAAAACGATTTTTTAAACTTTTAATAAAAACGTTATTTAATTTAATGATTAAATTTTTAATAAATTCTTTAAAATTAAAACGATATATATTTGTCGTGATTAAGTCGTTAACGAAGAAAATAATTTTCTTTTATTTATCGAATTAACAAACGTTTTTAAATCAATTTTTTTATTATTTTATTATTTAAAATTAAAAAACAATTATATAATAATATTATTAAAAAATTTATATAATAAAAAACGTTTATAATTTAAATATATTAAATTTAAAATACTTTATTATCGTATTCTCGAAAACGAATATAACGATAAACGTTATTATATATTATATATATATTTTACTTTATTCAATTTAAACAATTTATAAACTTTTATTCGACGAATTTAATATTTAATTCGTTTAATTTTTAATATAACGATTAATTAATCGTAAAATTAATTTTTATAATAAATCGATTTATATTTATAATCGAAGATTTTCGTTTATAATTAATTATATATAATCTTAAATCGAGTTATTAATAAAGTCGATTTATTTATTATAATTTTAAACGATTTATTAAAAAGATAATCGAGTCACTTAATTAAATGTATTAAAAATAAGATTATTAAATAAATGCTTTTTATATAATAATAAAAGTAAATTATATATATATAAAAAGCAAATAAAGTTCGATTAATCGACGTTATTTAAATTCGTTTCATTTTTATTTATTTTTAAGTATTATAAATTTAATTTATAAGTTTTAACTTATATTAAATATAAATTTAATAATAATTAAAAGTAATACTTTATAATATTATCGTAAAATTATATATTTTTAGTGTGTGAAATGATTTAATGTGTTTGTGACGTAAATGAGTGCAATGTTAAGTCGTTTAGCGGCGGCTTAAGCCGGCTAAGTGAAGAAGGTCTTGGCGATCCGTAACACTATTCAATCTATCTCAGATATTTGATCAATCTTCTTCTCCGTAATCTGATGAACTTGGCGCGTGATCAGAATCGTCCCCGACCCCCAGCTTCCATCCAGATTAGTGGAAGCATTAGTAGAGTGACGGATCCCCACCAATTCGAGATCATACGACCGTCTTTTCCCGTCCTTCATATCTGCTATCCGATTGAATTCTGCAGTCTTGATGTTACCGTCGCGAGGTCTGCTCGAGTAGCCGCTGTGATGTCTGAAGCTGCCGGGTCTTCTGTCAAGTAGGATATGAAAGAGAGCTGTCAGGGATGGAAGACAACTGCTAATGACGCCGAAGCTACCTTCGACACAGGACCAGAGTTGAGGAAGGCTACTAGTATCTAGAGCTATGCATTAGCTAGCGAACATCCCTTTTGCGAGGAGTTTGAGATGCTGGCATACACATGAGATCCCCGGGATCTATATCGAGAAGGACGACCAGTCGGACAATACTTGCGATGCAAGCGCTGTTTTCAAGAGATCTGACGTCAGCAGTAGCGTCTCAAAGACCTACAAGGGGCTGAGCGAGATCACGTACAATGCTCCGATCGTGAACGAAACCGCCAACCCCATTTTCCTCGCAGTGGACACTTGCAACTTGAAAATTATCGGCAAAGGCAAGAAAAGGACGGTAATGACAGTGACCGTGCTGGTCAGCCCGCACGCGAAATAGAATGCATCTGAATTGATGCATTTTCCACCCTGTATTTTTCGATTCCAGAGAAAGTCAATGGGAGAGCATTGGAATATGGTGACTAGGACTGTGTAGATGGTCCAGACTGTGTCCCAGGCGACTATGATGTAGAAGGCGTTGCGCATCCAGGTGTTGAGGAAGATTCGAACGTAGAAAAGGAGGATCGCGAGGATGATAAGCCCGGTCGAGAGAGCCCAGGCTATTTGTTGAACGAAGACGCTCTGGTGAAGAGCGTTGATTAATATACAGATTCATGGCAACAGATCGAAGGTGTAAGAGTCATACCACTCCAAAAGGCGTTAAGTTCTTTGGGTCCACTTGAGAGCTGTGTCTTCCTAAGCCATATCTGATTCCTGAACAGACACCGTCAATTTCATGTCCACAACGAGAGCTTGAGAATGCGTATGAAAGTCCCTACCGACTATGGTGAAGATGTTCACGAGCCACGAAGTCACCTGAGACATGAGAGTCAGTAAGCATCCAGGCTTGCAATTGGAAGGCTGAAGAGTCAGACCAGGGCGAGAATAGCTACCCAGTCATCCCACCAAAACCTCGCAGCCGAGGACCAACGGACTAGGAGCCGGAGTACCACCGCTACCGTGGAGAGTACCAAGCATATACTTGTGACTGCAATCAGCTGAACCTGTCGGTTGTCAAAGCCTTCTCTAGGGATGCCGCTCATATTTGCAGACCCTCGTTGGGGTTGGACTGGGTTGTTTCCTTGTTTTGGGGAAAGAAAGAACGAAGTAAAATTAGAGAAGGAATGAGGCCTGTATTGCTAAGGAAAGAAGACGCCATGAGAATTCTCAGGGTCTTAATATACAGTCTGAGACGTGCCTTTTGGTCTATATCTCGGACGCCGTTAAAGTCGATCGGTAGTACACCATAAGGTCTGGTAGACTAAAGCTTCGATTCACAGCAGCCTTTCCCATATCACACTCCCTACGCGGTGTGAGCGTTTATTTGGAATGTATAGCCGCTCTCAACCGCATACATTCGGAGAAGCTAGCGAGTCGAATACTGTTCACATTGTGGAAGGCCGCACACCGCCATCACGATAGCTTACAGGGGTATGCTTACGACAGCCAATCCATTGCGGCCATAAACCATCAAGTTTAGAGAAGAAAGAGCAGTACCCGTACGGCCGAAAGATCTATCATCGTCGCAGCCCAACGAGAAAACACCACGAAACAGGATCTTCTTTAGGAGTTCAATATCCGGTCCCGATGGCTGGATGCATCCGTGCCGAGGAGAGAGACCCTAGTGCGAAGAAATGAAAGGCAGAACGGTTCCATTGCAGGGAAAGGCCTCATAGCTCCTTACACAACCCGTGATCTGTGTCCATCATTGTTGAGGGCAATTCGGTTGTGCAGTTTAAAGCGAGCCACAAGGGCGGTAACGAGTGATAAGAGAAGAGCCACAATAGCGGTAACGAACAATGAGAGATTTCTGCTCATATCATGCACGTACCCATCGTCAAAAGACTTGATGTCGCCACTTCGGTATCACATGCCTTTCTCAATTTCGACTTACATGATTCAATTCGGTTCTCTGAAAGTCGCAGTATAGAGTGTGCGTGGCTTTCTGAGGAAGGCACCTATACCTTTGCCGTGTCCACTATCAAGGTCGCTGACCCCTATTTAATATCAAGCCTGGAGGGTGGAGCTTTGGCTTGGGTCGGACCCTGGACGGGCACTCAGCCGCCTGCCGCCTGCCGCCTTTTTTACTTTCGGGACAGCCTTTTCCCCTTCCTCCATGCCAATAATGCAACCCGCCGTAAGTAATGGCCTTCTTTGAGCGCAGTGCAGCATCTTCAATAGCAAATGGTTTGTCAAATAAATGCAGAGCTCAAGGCCCAAGCCATCTCGTGATGTATTATGACATCATGTTGTCCGTGGGATTATGATCATGCGGGCCTATCACTGACGTAGGAGGATGTAAGATTATCTAGCGTCCATTGAAGACGCGGGTAAAGAATACTCGGCTCCTAGGGATGGAGCACATTTGCTATCTTCTGCTTCCACCTTCTGATCTTAATGTCTGAGGGCCGCATATGTTTCGTGTATCTAGGAGCTTTCGAATGTGCAATTTTTCTCCCAAGAAATATATCAAAGTCGTTTCATTTAAGCACCTGCGACCTCTCACTATCCGAACTACCTGCGTTGGCCTATTTCATCATGTCCATGGAGCTCACTGACTCATTTGGTAAGCCTGCACAAAGGAACGAGAACGATGACTCGGCTGAAGTCCCCTTGAAGTCATCGTCGAGCGGGTTCACTTTGATACCACAACCCTCGGATGATGTCAAGGATCCTTTAGTATGTCATAAGATCTTTCAAGCAAACCTCATATACCACGCAACTCTAATAAGCACTCACACCTCCAGAATTGGTCTTTATCAAAGAAGTTCAATACGCTATTCATCTGGTGTCTCGGATCCTTCGTCACTACGGCTTCCGGCCTTGGAAATGCTCTTGGCTACTTCGTCCAAGCCAAAGTCTACAACAAGCCAGACCCAATCTCTCTATCCTACTCCGTAAGAAGCCTTCCACCTCGACCTCGTAGCGTTCTTCAAGCTGATCTAAACTAGGTAGTCGCGGCCACTGCAGGCATAGCCATCGGACCTCTCTTCGCAGTACCACTCGCACGCCGATATGGGCGAACCTTTATCTTCTTCTGGTCCTTGGTTGGTCTCTTGGTCACAGGAATATGGTCCGCCACTATGACACGCTCGAATCAGTATGGAGCCTTCGTGGCAGCACGGCTCTTTGGGGGGCTTTTTGGTGGAACCGCCCCAGCGCTCGGTGCTGACACCATTGTGGATATGTTCTTCCTGCACCAGCGGGGAAAAGCCTTCACCGCGCTAAATCTTTCCTTTCTTGCCGGTGTCGTCGTGGGCCCAACCTTGAGTGGATTCATCGTTGGCTCAACAAATTGGACGGTGCAATTCTGGTGGAGCAACGGTCTTGAAGGACTCATAATCATCCTTACTCTGGCTCTGCTGGAAGACACATACTATGATCGCACATTAGGGGGCGACGAATGCCGCAGTAGATGGCCAGAAAGCTTCGTTGCAAACAGGATAGCGACATTTTTTGGCGGGGCGGGCGTGATCCCAATCATATCAATGGCCGATACAGTAAGTCTGACCTTTGGACATTTGCGAATTTATGTTTCAGGGGAGGTCTTGCAGTGAAGTATCAGGCAATACTACTCTCTCCATAAGCTTCAGATGGTCGGTGACTAACAGCACCGTTCAGCTCCAGATCTTCAGCAACTCTATCCTTATTGGCATCTGCCCCGTCACTTTTCTCTGTGGTGGTTTGGTCCTCGTCGATTTTGGGTTCGCCGCGTTCTTCAACATCATCCTAACTGTCTTTCTACAAAATCCTGTCACAATGCGCGGCTACGGTTTTACGCCAGCGCAGAACGCCGAGTGTAAGTTCCGTCCCAAGTATCCTCAACCATTTCTAGGTCTACTAACAGTCACACAGTTCTCTTCTGCCTCTGGTTTGGTGTTATTGCTGCTCAATTATACGGGCATTTTGCAAACGACCGCATCCCCGTTTGGATCTGCCACCGCAACGGCGGCATTTGGGAGCCTGAATATAGACTACACACCCTTTGGGTACCAGGTCTCGTCATTCTTCCCATTGCTCTCGGCCTGTATGGCACCTCCTTGCAGTACCACCTGCACTACATGGTCCTTGCGCTCGCCTGTTTCTTGGGCGGATTCGCGACGAACGCTATCGTTCCTGTCACGGTCACTTATGTCATTGAATGTTTCAAGGGACACGCGTCGGAGACCGCTGCGATTATGGGAGTGTATAGGCTGTCGTTCAGTCTAACACTTCCGTTTTTTGTACCTGCGTGGATAGGCAGAGTGGGAGCGGGGTGGTGTCTTGGGATGGCCGCGTTCTTTTCGGTAGTTGCGTATGGGGGGCCTGTGTTGTTGATATGGAAGGGAGCAGAGATAAGGAAGTGGTCGTTCGAGAGCTTATCGGCTAATGAAGGGGGGTTGAGACTTATGAAAAATGCTGGGGATATAGAAGCGCCCAGAAAAGTACGAATGACCACCTAAGCGTAGGAAACAAGCGGTACCAAACTAGCCTGAAGGATTTGTAGTTGGAGTATATACCTGGGGCGGCCGTTAAGATCATGGCATCTTGCATGAAGGATGCGAAGCGTAGAAAGCACTTATGCATCATGACGTAATTTACATTCATATGCCAGCTCCTATTTCTGGACACCCAGTCCATTTCCCAAGATTTTGTCTACATCTATCTCCCCAGTATCAGACTCAGTCCGACAGCCCAATAGTCGCCACTCCAATCAACTCCACCATGCCTACCCCAAAAACATCAGACGAAGATCCGTATATGCTGGGGCGGAATTACTACGCTTCCGCGAGGTAACGGCACCACGAACGAACTCCTCTTAATCACTCGTAATACTCATGTGGTCAATGTTCTCACAGGCTCGCAATGCTACATCTGCTCATCCACGCCCAATTTGGCTACTTGCTCCATCCATCCATCGAGCTGCCCAGCGCTGAAAAGACTGAAGAGCAGCTGCGTATTGCGGACGTTGGTACTGGGACTGGGTATGTGAACACAACCGCCATTAGGCACCCGCAAAAAGCTCTCGCTCGTCTTGCTGATTTCATCCCGTTAGGATCTGGATCGGGGAACTCACCCGAGAGCTACCTCAAGCTCAGATCGATGGCTTTGACATTTCCGACGAGCAGTACCCGCCCGAAAAATGGTACAGACCGAATGTGTCACTATCTCAACTCGACATCTTCAAACCGCTGCCAGAAGGGTTAAAGGGGAAGTACGATATCGTGCGTCTAAGGTTTTTCATGACGGTAGCTAGTGATGATAACGTGCAGGTTGTGGTTAATAACTTGAAGGGGATGCTTAGTGAGTGAGATTTTGTCCTGATCAGTTGCTTGTCTATGGATTCAGACAGATGCGAGAGGTGAAGGACTATAGCTGACTTCTATCAGAGCCGGGTGGATATCTACAGTGGGTCGAAAGAGATTGGATGTCCAAGTTTCCAGAGAAGGCCGAGAGGAGCGATGACGCACACACGCAGATTACATGCTATCATCGAAAGTTCTTCCCGAAAACCAGGTCAGTCACTGGCCTCTCATCTTCGACCAACGATCTTTTACCTTCCCTTAAAAAATCGGTACCAATGCCCAACCATTAGAACTGATACACTTCATCCTGATAGGTGGATCAACTCCCTTCCCGCCCACTTTAAAAGATGCGGTCTGGAAGTCCTCGACCACGTGACGGAATCTCCACTCCCAATATACCGCAAGCCATGGAACGAGGATTGTCTGATTGGGTGGGCAGCTATCGGCGATATGATAGAGAGTCAAGAGGAAAAGCATTGGTACAAAGAGCGCTTGGCAGAAGCTGCGGATAATGCGAAGAAGGGGTGGTATGTGGATTGGGAATTGGTTGTTTGTGTTGGCAAAAATGCTGTGTGAAGATCGGGGGGAACCTGGTGTAGAGGAAGATATGAGAGTGAGTACTTTACAGAGAGAGCTAGCGTGTTCGCTGAATCCTAGTACATGGCTTGAACATGAGACTTCGTTTTGGTTGGAGGAGGTATTCAACTCAAGGGTACATTGACAGAGGCTAGTAGAGAATTTCCGTTGATCTAAGTTGATTCTCTCTACTCCAAAAACGCCAGCCCATTTCTTCACTATGCAACCTTGAAGCTCGAAACGGTGATCATCTTAATGACTTCAAAGCGTCAATAGTTCGTGAAAATTTTCCTTCGACCACATTTTAGCCTCTCCAATAAGCCACTTAAACGCAAACCAATTGCTGGACAGATTCGGATAGTCAATTTCTTCTACCAAGCTGCAGTCAAAGCCTTTGTCACTATTGGATGCGCCTTCTTACGAAAGAGCTAAAAACCAGCGCGGGCCTAGCATCTGAAGTGGTCATCAACATCTACAAATAAGGCTCCCCATAAATTTGCTCCAACGCACAGAAAGCCTTGCAAGATCAATCAAGCGGATAGGAATAACACATCATGAAAGATATCATTCACCAAAAACTCACCAAGATTAAAATGACGACAATACGGCTACAGCGTCTTAGTCTGCAACTCTTTCTGACAATTTTCATGACTTGTTTCAGCTTCTGCAACTAGCCGTGTGTTGCTACCCTTGTCTTTATTCCAAATAGACTTAGCAACAACAACAAACTTTTGTGTTCATGAGTCACATTCAAACCTCTACCTAAAGTCATCGACATATAAACTAAACTTGCACAGACCATTATCTTTTCGTGATGACCCACCAGAACCTTGAACAATTTCTGAGCTGAGATTTCTCTCTACAACATGGGGTCAAAATTATCTTGCATCACGGCACGCTTGCCACGCCGCAGCACCAGCAGCGAAGACTCAGGTGAACCTGCCGAGCATCACGGAGCTGTGTGCACTTGTGGAGTCGATCCAGGATCCATCGAGTACTACAAGTATGTCATAGCTCTCTTGATTCCATGATCATCACTTACACGACACAGCCTGATCTCACATCAGTACGGACTCAGCCCTGGCGAAACGGCACGCGCCACCTGGATGAAAGGACTCATAGACGAACGCAAAGACTGGGTCGGCTTTGGAGACATGGTGGCGCATGGAGATAGCATCAAGGCCCTCGACTACTGTGCTGGTACCGGATTCATGAGCCAGGCTCTAGCGCCTCACGTCAACAAGATTCTCGCCATGGACAATTCGCAGAACATGACCATCCAATACAACAAATGCGCAGAGCAGACCCAAGAAGCCCACCCAGACTGCGAAATGCGAGCGGTGCTGGGTGATCTAATATACGGAAAGGTCCCCCTTGCCGATATTCCAGGCGAATTCCTTCCATTTGACTTTGTCGCCATGTGTGTAAGTCTTACAGCAATTTTCTACTCTCTCCGAAGCCATCTGACCACTTTGAAGCTCGCTGTCGACTTCTTCGCCCCCGACGAGGCGTCCGATGATGATGCGCCTGGTTTGGTACGCGCTCTTGGCTCTCTGACAACTCGCCTCAAACACAACGGTACCCTGCTCATCCTCGACATCGAGAAAGACCGCACGGGCGATGGCGCAAACGAAAATGACAACGAAGACTACCAAGCAAAGTCGGAACGGACGCGTAATGGGAAGAAGATCGTGGGCTACGGTAGTAACGAGGTTCGGGCTGCTCTTGAGGTGTTAGGCATGGAGGATATTGACGTGATTGGGGATCTGCGGTGTGAGGAGGCTTCAGATGGAGGGCAAGTTTACTTTCTACTGAAAGCGAGGAAGGGAGATACGTACCGGCACAATACGATGGAGATAATCGATCATGCACGCCAGTGATTAGTAAGTTCTGAGCGTGGTCAGGGAAGATTGTCGTCCTGCCTAGATCGAGGTACAAGTACGGGCCAAGAAAAAGTAGAATTTCTAGCATAATGAAAGACCAAATTCAAACCTCCAAGAGTTCCTTGGTGAACTTATTTTTCATGGAGTATTACTTCTGGAACTTCCCCCAGGCCACCAGCATAGCTTTCGCAATCATCCGAGTAGTCATGCGGAAGTAGCTTAGATTTTGATCATCTTTCAAGTTCGTTCCTCTTCATATTCCGTCGTCATTATAGAGCGCCAGATATACCACCTGGCGGAAGGAATTGCAATGAATACGCTTCAAAGGCATCTTAGCGACAGTCCAAGTGAGTGGGTCCTCAATTGCTTTGTGATGGCTTCAGGGAGATCTCCGCGTAAGCGCTAGCTTCTGTGGGTATACACTGACGCGGACTCCAGAGATTATTGGAATTTACCCATCTTCGATCCGGCAAAGAGTCTCCCAATGCACAAGGCATTGGGGGCGTAAACGATTTGAGGATGTTCAAGCAGACGACATACATCGAGATTTTTAAGGGGCTGCTAAAGATAGATAGAGCCTGAGTTGCTCAGGAAAGAAAGTCCTTAGATCAGATTATGCCAAGACTCTCACCGAGGTGCAGCTGCACAGAATTGATAAGTGGTTATAGTCATACCGAAATTGAACTCCATAAGACCTTCGTGGACCGAAAGATGTCTGATTCATGTGACAGTTTCTTCCTGGAATACTGACATGTAGTCTTGGACACGCCCCTTGAACTTCCGTCATATTCGAGAAAGTTCTGCTTATTCAGTTGTTAGACAGAGAAGCATGAGAAAGACGGGAATTTTTCGGAAACGACTGTATTCTCTTGCTTCTTTATTACGGCGAAACGAATGACTCAAAGAATCTGTACAGAAGAAGTGAAAGCCTCTAGCTAATATTCCTGTTCGCAAATGTATCTACCTTCCATTTACCAGTTCCCAAGAGCTTCGCCTCTACGAACGTAGCCCTTCTGAAATTTAGGGCTGGAGCGCTTCGCAAAAACTTGGTACCCACCCACGCATTTTGTACCTGCAGCCACAGGTATCCAAGTGACGGTGAGTTGTGTAGTACACATGCCGATTTGGGTTCCATCAGGCGAGCAAACAGATTGGCCAGCGGAGGAGCAAGTGCCGGCGGACGATGTAGAGGGCGTTGTGGAGCTTGACGAGGAGTTGGTCATTGCCGAAGGCGCGGAGCTAGGAGCTGCGACAGCAACGGAGGGAGCGGCAGATGGAGCGACGGAGGTAGCAGCTAATGGGGCAGCTAAGGGGGCGACAGATGATGCAGCAGACGCAGGAGCGCCGGAAGCAGCACTGTAGGATCCAGAAGATGCTGGGCCCGATGAGGACGATGCAGCGGCAGGTGCGCTTGAATTTGATCCCGATGAACCACCACCAGCCGAAATGCTACATTTGGGGCCTGTTGGGGCAGTGAGCGCGCTGGTTCCATCCTTCTCGACGGAAGCTCCAGGGTATGGAAATTGCACATCGGCAGAGTCCACAGTCTCGCAGTCGGTTGTTGGAATGTTTGCCTTGAACATGCCTGGGAAGGACGCAGTCGCACGTCCGGAGAGCTCGGAAATGCCGAGAGTTTCGTTAAGGGTGGCCGCTCTCTTCGCGGATCCTCCGCTGACTTTGATTGACGCGCAGTTCATGTACATCTCCCGATTACCTATTTTGTTGAACCAAGTCCAGGCCAAAGTATATGATCCTGGAGTGATCCCCTGGGGGATGGTATAGGTGTAGTTGCTGCCTCCGTTCTGGCCGACTAAGTCGTTGCCAGTTGTGCCTTTGGCAGGGCAACCCCCCTCAATAGAGTGAATAACCATCCAATCAGACTTGCTTGTAGCTGGCATATCTGTGGTGAGAGAGATTTGGCATGAACCCCCACCGTGGACTGCGGATCCGATGAACCAGAGTGGCTGTGGGGCACCAATAGCCATGTCCGTCACAGTTGCACCTGCGTTGCTCGTGGCTTTGCATGGGAAGTTGGAGCCATCTTCTAAGAGAGGGCTATTGTCGGGACTCCCATATGGTGGTGGCGAACCAAGGATCATATGGGCGGTGGTTGTGGTAGCGAAAAGGGCGACGGCCGAGAAGGAGAGAACGGACATGATTGAAGACATGTTGCGATTGAAAGTTGCTGTTGTGCTTCGTTCCCGACGAAGTGTGAGTTGAAAAGATGTTTGGAGAATTATTGGTATGCTTGGTGATAGCGCTGTTGGAGTCGTTGTAAAGCGTGAAGAAAGGAGAAATGGAGAATTGGCGGAGGACTATATAAAGGCGGCCAGCGCAGTAAGGAACAATTACGAATCTGGGAATCACAATGAAGGCTGTACAATGTGTTATTGTTGATTATCTTTGAGAAAGTAAGTAATAAGGAAACCGCCACATTTTTAAAGAACAATGGAGAATAGGGTAGGACGTTTGTAGTGAATGGAAGGGGCGAAAGGATTCAAAGGTACCACGAGGCAAGGGAAAATAGAGCCCTGGCATTGCGATCGAGAAGATCGGCCTGAAACGACGCAATGAAGATTTGTACAATGTGACCATGTCTTGTCCAATCCTCGGGCAGGGAATACCCCGTTGGTCGATGAGAAATTGTTTGATGTTAGTGAAGGGGGCGTGTAAGAAGTGACTGTACTGACTCGCGCGAGGCAATGCTGGGCAGCAGTAAAGAAGCGTTGTATTGCACGAGAATCAAGGTCCAATGGAGAAGACTGGAAGTGTCTGAGATCGCATGGTGTTTCAGATTCGGCAGCGGTTAGGAATTGCTTGGCGCTTCGACAGGCCACAAAAGAACAGAACTTGTTGCGTTGTGTCGCTGAAGGAGAAGTTACAAGCTGTGTTCGCATGACCTCTCACTTCGTTAGAGTACAGTGAATACTCTTCCAAAACAAATGCAATAAACATTACAACGAAGAAGATGAGGCTGCTTGAGAAAGAATAGAGGAGAATAGAGAGGAATGGATAGAAAATTCACTTTGAGTGCCAAGCAATCACGGCAATGACGACATCAGACTTATCTGATAAGCCATCTTGAGCTTAGCGTATCCAGCATAGCCCTATCCCTCACCATGAAAGTTTATCCCGGCAACCAACCGACCAAGACCTCTAACTTGTTCAGAGGGGAACACTGCCTACCTCACAGTGTTCAACAACATCTTGTACATGTGTGCAATGTATCTAAGTCCTCATAGACATGAAAATTCCCTACCAAAAGCCCCCAGTCTTGGTCTTCTTTCCGCCCAAGATATTCAACTCTCCAAGGAATCATGGGTAGCGTGTCCCAGGATTTCATATGGTTCGTCAAATTCAAGAAAACTATTTGCAAAGAAGTTGACTGCGAGTGGCCCCGTCAAGCAATGCCATCCAAGCCGAAATGCTTGCTATGTGAAGTGAAACTCGGTATCAAACGAAACCAAAATCTACATTCGCCGAGTGCGCCGTGCTCACAATGCTTTCTACCAAAGAAAGAAGAAGCAACAGAACAGGGACTGATGATAAATAGTCGAGCACGTCACCTGATTCGCTCGCAAGGTCGGATGTTTCAAAGAGTGGAGATGAGATGCGCGTCGCGTCATTACCACATGAAATAATCATTAAGCGCTTAAGAAGCCCCCGAGGTAGTAGTCCGCTCCTCAAACTCGAAATATCCTGCGTCTCTCTTTCTTAGGCAATAATACCTTCCGATCATGTCAGACGTGGCTGTCGACAAGCAATGCTTCCCAAACATTCATTGATGTTACTCTTGATATCCTTAGCATGTGCGGTGCTACTTCCATCCGAGGGACATAGCCTATCAAACCGGTCTCCGCTTCATTCTCCTTCAACCACTAACTCACACAACCTGCCGGACTCACCATCGTTGAGTTTCAGCGGGCTCACGCCATCGAATACTTCCAGTATCAACGGAGATGACGACTGCTTTGACGCAGCCTCAGACCCACGCCTGGTGATAGCCCAAACCAATGACTGCCTCTACGCTGCGCAACAAATTCTCCCGAAAGGGTCTCCTCGAAGGGCTATCAATTTCACAAGGAGACGAACCAAGGGCTTCTTTCAGCTGCCAAAAGTCTTCCGCTATGGGACCTGCGTGATCTCGGTAGACGTAGTTCAGGACTCGGATGAGGACAAGTTCCAGTTATTGATTGTATACGAGGCGACATTGGACCTTATCAGGACATGTGTTGCGGGGTTCTATCATGCTGGTGGGACGATCTTTGTTGGGCCAAAGAAGCTTGTCTATGTACTAGTCTTTGGGAGAATTCCGCCACCAACACCTACAGATGGGGCATCGCTTCGAGCAGCGCTGAATGTGACCAGTGATGTCATTCTAGGGATTGCGTGAAAGGCATCCAAAGTCGCCAAATCAGGATCATTGTTCAACCATCGTGTTAAACTCTTTGTTTTGCGGGTCCTTCATTCGCAAGATTTATTGTATTTGATGTTCGTCCAATGATCAGCTGGCATTGTTCCGTGAATGTTCATTGTGCGGGATTCACATTGATTGCGGTCCACATTTGTGTTATACCCCCGCCGATATGTGCTACCTGAAATCCAGATTACCAATGCTTTCCACGGAAATCGAAGCATCTCGAAAATTTTCTCCATTTTCACATTCCCATCTCTCCGACCCCCATCTTCCCACTTTCTCTTGATTGAAAATGAGCTTCTCCGCGAGCGATATGAACGTGAGTGCGGTCACTCTATTCATTGACGAGGAGTCAACCAAGCTCGACGACAACAGCACAACGCATCATCCTATTACCCCTCTCAGTGCTACAACTCTCACAAACGACGGTAAGATAGGCGAGACCGATGACGAGAGCGCAAATTCTACTGTCAACAAACAGGCTATCGAGACCGAGGACGAGAGCGCAACCTATACTGTGCGCAAAAAGGAGATCGAGCCCGACGATCAATGCGAAACGTACACTCCCAGCAAATCGGAGATTGAACAAATCTTGAAGGAGCAGACGGAAGAGAGTAGACTTCAGCTGATTAATATTGCAGAGGATCCAGAAATGGACCCAGGTGGTCGATCCTTCGCGGAGACGGTAGCGGCGATAGTGGAATGGTGGCAAGCACACGCCGATGAGCAAAACCCAACGTCCCACCAAATTGACTTTAGCGTAGGATCGCCGATGTCTCTACTAATGGTCCTTGCCCTTATTCCAGAGCAGTACCAAAGCTTCATATGCATCCAAGACGACGGTCGATCGCCATTCGGCAACGGGCAAAACCTCAGCTGGTTACACGAGCAGAACATGGACGTCCTTGTGGGACTCAGCATAGATCCCATCCGCCAATCCATCCGTTTCGGACAAGGCTTAGCGTCCATGGTCCGTGACGACGTGGATGAAGGCTGGCGAGCCTTCACCGGAAGGTCTTGGCTTGAGGACCAGCTTCATCTCTGGTCGAAAGACGAGCTTGAACCCGACTTGTACCGTTTCCCACTAGGCACGCAAAAGATCGTCTTCTTCTTCAACCCCACGGAAATCCACTGGACAGTCGTTGAGGTAGAGCTGGACGATTCAGACGTGTGGACCTACACGCTCTACAACTCGCTGTTCCAAGGCGAGAGAGGACCGACCTGGAAAGCATGTCAGGAGCAATTTCCGCTGCTCGAGCAGCTCATTTGCCGTGCTTCGGGATTCCCAGAGCCAGAAACCCGCGAGATTATCGCAGCACCATCAGCAGCGCAGCAGGAGAACTCGTACGATTGTGGACCCATTGCGATATACAACGCTATAGAGCTTCTGGAAGGTCGCAGGCCCGGAACCGAGGTTGACACGGAGGAGCTGCGCCTGAGGTATCTGATGCTGATCCTCGATGCTCTCTACTTGCTGGATCAAGACTTGGAGACACCAGCGTTCCGAGCCCGTATGCGGGAAGTATGCTTAGAGTATCCAACATAGGTTTTGGCTTTACTTGGATACTTAGGTATAAGACGAGGATGTAAGAGTATGTAGCAGAAGTCGTTCATATAGAGAAGCTCAAAACTCCAAGTCCCACTGAGTCAAGTCTGCGGGCTGCACTGTGGGATTCGTGAATGTTTTATTTTTTCCTTAGTACTCCTTTTTGCAAAACCCTTGGCGGGAGCGCAAAACTTGCAACCGCGCCGGTAATTTTTTGCTTGAACGATCGCTCATGATAAACAAAATGAATATCGCATTATATAGATGTAAGAACGTGTAAATTTGAGATCGTGTATAATTTATTGATTATTTAAAGTCAATATAGCTTTTATAGTCTTAAATTTATTATTCGCTATCGCTATCGTTATTATTATCGTTATATTATAATTATTGCAATTAAATAATTATCGTAATTATATAATTATTACAATTTTGCAATTAAATAATCAAATGATTTTTATAATTAAGTAATCAAATAATAATTATAATTTAACAATTAAATAATTAAGTAATTATCGCGATCGTGTAATTATTATAATTTTATAATTGAACTATTAAATAATTAAATAATTAAATAATTATTATAATCGTTATAATTAAATAATTATTATAATCAAATAATTAAATAATTAAATAAATTAATAATTAAATAATTATTACGATCGTTATAATTAAATAATTATTATAATTAAATAATTAAATAATTAAATAATTAAATAATTAAATAATTATTATAATTGTCGTATTTAAAAATTTATTATAATTTTATAATCAGATAATTAAATAATTAAATAATCAAATATATATTACAATCGTCGTAATTAAATAATTATTATAATCAAATAATCGAATAATTAAATAATTAAATAATTAAACAATCAAATAATTAAGTAATTAAATAATGTTATAATTTTAATTTATCTTTTTAATTCAGTCTTTTTTTATAAGTAGCTCGATTGAGTTTAACGCGACTTAATACATTTAACGTTAATAGCGCATTAACGCCGAGTCTTAACGTTTATATACTTTTTAATATTAATTTATATTTATAATATAATATAATTAATATTTCATTTAATTATATATAAATACTATTTTAATTTAATGTGCAATCTTTAATATAATATTAATTATTTTTTATAATAATAATAATTTACAAATTAATTATTAAATTAAACGAATTATTATATCGCGTTATCGCGTAAAAGAGAATTTTATACGAATATAACACTCGCATTATATAAAACGAAACATGAATTCGAATATCGCTGAAAATCAAATACGCGACGCATTGTAATTCGAAAGAAAAAAAAAAAAACATCGAAATCAGAATCGAATTTAGCACGAACCTATTATTCGATTTTAAAAAATAATTGTTAAAAGCGCATTTTAAAATATACAATTATTGTTATAACGCGCGTTATCAAAGATCAAAAAAAAGAAAAAGATTTTTTTTTCTCACGATCATAATTAATACATTATACGCGTTAATAAAATTTAAAAAAATAGAAATTATTATAAAAAAAGACGTTATTATTAAAAGAAATTTATAAAAAAAAACTTCGTTAACACTTTCTCACTTCGCTCGATTTAAATTTATGTTAAATATTATTATCGTTATTATATAATAATTAATTTAAATTATTTAATTTAACGATAATGAATCAGATTTCAATGATTTAAACGTAAAAAAAAATAATCAATGTGAGAAATTACGTCGAATCAAAGTTTATAAAAAAAAGAAAATATATTATCGAATTCGATAATTTATAAAACGAACTCTTTCTCACGAAAATAAAAGACGACGTCGAAGAAAAACATAAATCGAACTTTATAAAGATTTAAAATATATAAAAGTTTATCGAGAATATAATTTCTTATTTTGAAAAATAATATAATGTAATCAAAAATCTTATTATTAATATAATTATTTATTAAAAATAAGATTAAAAATTATATTAAATATTCATTAAAAGTAAAAAACGAATAATGTTATTTATTCAATGATTAAAAAAAAAAAATCTCTCTTTTTTAACTATTCGAAATAACGAAAAACGATTATAAGATTTTAAAAACATTTATTATAATCGAAACGAAAAGTTTAAAAAAGAAATATATAATTTTAACACAAAAAATAAAGAATTAAAATCTCAACTTCGCGTTATAAACGAAATAAATTTTTTAATTTCGATTTTAATTTTAACGATTTAAATCGTGAAAACTCTTTTTATCGTTTTTTTTTATAAAATCGTTATATTATAACATCGTTAAACGAAAATTATTATAATTAATAACTTATTTTTATTATTAAAGAAATCTTTATTATAAACGATAAATTAAATAATAAATACGCGAACGTGAATAATTTCAACGATAATAACGATAATAAAAAATTATAAAATTTATAAAAAATACATTTTAAATCTAAATTTCTATAAAATTTTAAATTTTTCGAAATAAAAATGTCGAAAATTTTTTATATTTAAAATTATTATAAAAATATAATTTATAATATAATTAAAAATAAAGCAAATTTAAAAAATTTTCAACATTATTTATTTGCGAATAATATAATATAAAATTTCGAATAAATGTTTAAAAGTTTCGATTAAAAAAAAAAGTCGATATTAAATTTCAAAATTCGAAGTTTATTATAAGAATTAAAAACGTTAAAAAGACTTTTAACGTTTTTTTAATTCGATTTATTATTATTATTACGTCGCTTAATATATTTAAGCGAAAAAAAATCGATTATTTAAAAAAATTAATTGCAAATCGTTTAAAATATCGTATTTTCGATTATTTAAACTCGATATTATATCGTAAATTTATCACTCGACTACGATAAATTAACTTAAATATAAAATTTATCGATAAACAATTATTTAAAAACATTCGAGGCGTAGAAACGAGAAAAATTGAAGAAATTAAATTCTTTAATACGAGAATAAAACGTGATGATAATAATGAAAAACGAGAAAATTATTTTAATAACATTATTATTGATCGAAATAAACGTTATTAACATTTTTAATATATCGCAAATAAACTCAAAATGAAAAATAAATATTTTAAGTATTTATAACTTAAACATTTATTAAATAAAATCAACGCTTTATATAAAAAAAAGTTTTAATTAAATAAAAAACAAATTATTATTATATTAACAAAAATCGAATTGAAAATTAAAATAAATGCGTCTTCAATTTATAAATAACAATAATCGAAAAACTAATTCTCTTTAACGAAATTATTATTAAAGAAATATTAAAACAAATGCGCATAAAAATCAAAAAACTCGAAAAGTTAAATGTTAAATTAATTATCGTTATTTTATTTTTATACGACGTTAATTTATAAAAAGAAAAATAATTAAACTTTAAAATTAAAGTTTTTAATGAATAAGAAATCGCGAAAACTTAATATTTAATAAATATAAAAACATTAATAAAAAGTTTTATAAACACGAAATTTGCGAAATATTATAAGTTATTATTAATAATTTTAACGAAACTTTTTAAATTGCGATTAATTAATGAAATTATAAAAGAAAATATTATTTATATAATTCGAATTATTTTGATTTTCGAAAAACATTTTAAGAAATTATTTTATTTAATTATATTTTTAATTAAATTTAATATTATATTCGATATATTATAATTAAAACTTTATAATTTTTAAATATTCTTCGAAAAAAGATCGTGCACTTTCAACTTAAATTATTATATATTAAATTGTTTACAATATCACAAATTAATTATAACATATAATAACAATGCGAAATATCGATTCTTTATAACATTTCAATCAAAAAACATCGCGAAAATCTTTATTTATATTTTCACGAAGATGATAGAAAAGAGAGATAATCAAATTATAAATATATAATTCGAGAATTTCGAACGTTTTACGTAAAGAAAAGAAAATAATAATTTTAAATTAATAATTAATATAATTATTATTAACTTTAAAAATTATAAAAAGTTTTTTCAAAAAATGAAAAAAGTGTTTATTATTAAAAAGAAATTAAAACGTAAAGTTTTTACAATATATTATTTATAAATTAATATTTAAAATTTAATAAATGCGAATAAATTGTTTTCGCAAAAACTTATTAATCACGCGATTAAATTTCAAAAAAAAGCGAATTTTTCAATCAAAAAAGTATACGATATATTTCGAAAAAAAAATTTAATAATTAAGAAATATATAAATAAGATGTTAAATAAAGAATATATTAAATCGAGTATATTCTCGTACGTTATATCGATATTTATCGTTAAAAAATTAAATAAAGATTTTCGAATTTGTTACGAGCGTATTTTATCTAATTTTATTATTTACTTAACTTTATTATTTACTTAATTTTATCGAGTTTATCGACTTTAGCGTAATTTAAAAATTTATATATAATCGATCTTTTTTTCTTTTATATAATTTTTTAAACTTATTATTTTCATTATATATATTTATATAATTTTAAACTTTATATTAATTTTAACATTATAATAAATTTTCTTCGTATCTTCGATAAAAAGAATATATGAGTTTTTTATTTACTCGAAACAAGCGATCAAGTTTGATAAAGAATACGTTAAATCTTTTTATTATATAAACATCTCACATTTAAAAAATACTTATATCGCAATTTATATCGTTCGAAAGAACATATATCACATTATTTAGATTTTCAACGACAGCCTAATTCATTAAAAAACGAGTTTTATATCACATTTTAAAGAAATCTTTCTTCGCTTCGCGTTATCAATTTTTCTCGCAAAAAATCGACGATAGTATAACAAAAACCCGTTACATACGTAACGAAACTAAAAAAACATCATTCAAATAACACATATTATTTACGACGACTCGATCGATTTTAAAACGACTTCGCTATCGTTTTCACAAATAACATATTTTTAATATCATAATCGTTTCGCGTGTCACAATAACATTTATCTTCGTCGCAAAAAGCAAAACGTCTTACGATTTTAATTTAATAAGATTTATCTTTGTTGAAAGTATTGTTTTTTAATATTTTACTCGAAAATATCGAAATTTTTATATAATACATTATAAATTCTTTTTAGCAAAATTTTATATTAACGTTAAAATATATTTCTTTATAGCGTCGTTTATTTAAATCACGATTATTTATATATCGTGATTAACTTTATTTTATATACGAAGATTTATATACTCGCTATTCGTTTCTTAATTTATTACGATTACGCATATTATAAATATAACGCTTTTTGTTTATTAAAAACCTTTATTAGCGATTTTAAAAAAATTAATCGAAGATTTAATTTACAAATTAATAATTATAAGATTAAAAACATTTAATGACGTTATATTTTCTTTTTCGTCTTCGTTACGAGATTTTAAAGCGTTGAAAACGCATTAACCTTTTTTAAAAATAACATATAAATCATTTTTATTATAAACGTCATTTAAATTTAAATAATTATTTAAATTTATATTTAATTTTAAATTGTTAAATTTATTTATTTTTAATAATATCGATAAATTCAAATTCGAGAATTAAAAGTTACGAATTTAAAATAAACTTTTTTTTAATAAAAATTATTATTTTATTAACGCATTTTAAATTAATTATGTTATATCGCGATTTAATAAAAAGGTAAGCGAGCATATAATATTTAAACGTCGAGATTTTATTATAAATTCTTACATTATTACTTAAAACGTTTTAAATTAATTTAACGATTTTTATAAAACATTATTATATCTTTTATAAAAGATAAATGTTTATGTTTATAAAGAATTTAGATAAAAAGCGAAATAATTATTTTTTGAATTTTATATAAAATTTATAAAATATATCGTTAAAAATTAATCGAAACGTTAATTAATAAAATGTTTAAAAAATAACATTATCGAAGAATTATGAAAAGCATATATAATAATAAACATCGAACGAAATTGAATATTTATATAATATAAAAATTATTTAACACGTATAAATTTTTATTAACGATTTAATTTAAAAAAAAAAAGTTATTAAGAAATCGAATATATTCATTAAATAATACGTTAAAATAAGATTTGAAGTTATATATAAAAATCGTAACAAATACGTTATTATTTCTCGCTTTAATTTAAAAGAATATCGATATTAATAAAATCTTAAATTGCTTCGCAATTAAAAACAAAATCGTATATTAATTAAATTTATTAACATTTAATTTAATTAAAAAATCTAATATCGTCAAAATAATATATAATTTGACTTCGAAAATTTAAATTCGTAATTTTTAGCAATTATTATATGTTAATATTAATAACAAAAAAGATACGATATAACGTATTTTTAACATTTTATGCGATTAATTAATTAATATACGATTCAACAAAATATTAAACATATTATTTTTAAACAATTTAAATTAATTTTTTGTTTAAAAAATGCATTTCAAATTTATATTGCTTAAAAATTTATTAATCAATAACAACGTTATATAAAATTTATTAATTATAACACTTTTATAAATATATGCATAAACGATATTCGAAAGCATATCATATCGTCGATTAATTTCATTATCGTCGTTAATAATCTCGTTCGATTTCGTATAAATAACATTTTATAAAGAAAAACACTCGAAAGTCATATCGAAAACACGATATTCAATTAAGATTTAACGTTTACGATTCGAGATTAATCGAATTTATTAAATCATATTATTTCATAATTTATTTCGTCATTGCGATTCGAATTTAATAAATTATTAAAACATTTAATTGCGTTTATAATCATTATTTACTTATTTTTATATTAATTTTCTTTATTTTTAAAAATTTATAACGTTATAATATTAAATTCGCGACGAGGTTATTAATAAACGTTTTAAATACGATATCGATGTTATTATCGTCGTCGAAGAAAAGAACGTTATTAAGACATTAAAATTTTAATTAAAAAATTATATTATTTTAATTATAAGTTAATTTTTTAAAAAATTACATTATATAAAAAAATATATATTATAATATTTTTATTTTTCGTTATATCTCAAACGAATAAGAAACGAATATTTTAAATTATTTTAAAAATATTTTTCTTCGCTTCGTTTTCTCGCAACAATTCGATAATGAAACAATTAAATATTTTATTAAATCGCATTCATTCGAAAGATTATATTTGATACTTTACACGTTTTTTACGATGAATTAATCGATTAAAAAATAACGTTGCTATCGTTTTCGAAAGAAACAACATCATAAAGTTTATAATAAAACTTTTATTAATCAAAATAATCGTATTTACGTTTATTATTTCTTTTAATCAAATCTCTATTTTTATTTTGATATAATACGTTGAAAAAAATAAAGTATTATCGTTATATTTATCACATTTTTATTCGAAATCGCATATTTTTTAATAAAAAATCAATATCTTTCTCATTTTAAGCGTATTTTTATAATATTAAAATTTAAAAAATCTCTTTATCATTACTTTTATATTTATTTTATAAAAAAATCAAATTTTATAAAAAATTATTATCTTTTTCTTTTTAAAGTCGTTTTTATAATATTAAATTATCAAAAATCTTTTAATATTGCTTTATTAAATTCGAAAAACTTTTTATATTAATCTTTTAATTAAATTATCGATTTATTATATCACATTAATTATAATTATTATTCATCTTATATATAAAAAACGTCTCGCTATTTATATATTTTTTTTATTCGATAATCACATATTTTATTCACACAATTTAATATCATAAATGTATTATTTATTCAATTTTATTTTCATCGATTAATCAATTATTAAATTATAATTAAACGATTATAAAAAATTATTTAATAATAAAAATAAATTACACGAGCATTTTCGAAATTAAGATTATTAATAATATTATACACGTGTTATAATAACATTTATGTTCGTTATTAAAAACATTGCGATTCACAAATTTAATTTAACGTTACTTTTTATTTTTAAAACGATATTTAATGATGCGAATATCGCTATTAAAAAGAGGGAAATAAAATTCAATACACGTTTTATAACAATATTTATCTTCGTTATTAAAAGCTTAACGTCTTACGATTATGATTTATTAACATTAATTTTTATTAAAAATAATAAAAGCAATTAAATTCTTTTTATTATTAATATCGTTATTAATTTATCAAGCAATATTATTTTCATTATTCATATATAAAAATATTATATTAAAAACTTATTTTATAATTATTAACTTATATATGCGTTACGCATTTTTTAAATATATTAATTTAACGCATTTTAACTTATAATCACACATATTAAAAATGTGCTCTTTATTATATTTATGCAAAATCTTTACGAGAAATTTTATAATAAAAAGAAACGAATTATTTTCGCATCGAATAAGATTTTTAATTTCTCAATCAAATAATATACGACTCGATAAAATCTCGAACGTCGTATTTTTAAACGATTTAAGTTTATTCGATGTCTTTTAAAAAGTACGTTTAAGTTTCGTTTTTTTCGCTACTTAAAGACGATTGCTTAAAAACTTACAATTCAATAATAACATTATATGAAATTTATTAAATATAATATTTTTATTAATATATATATAAACGATGCTCGAACGCATATCATATCGTTAATTAATTTCTTTATCGTCGTTAAAATACTTATATAAATTCATATAAAGAAAATCATCGAGAGACTCACATCAAATCATGCGACGTTTAAATAAAATTTAACGTTTACGACTCGAAAGCACTCGAATTAATTAAATAATTACATTTTATAAATTTTTTCATAATTTAAATATTAACATTATATTATTAAAATATTAAATTGCGTTTTTAATTATTATTTACTCATTTTTTTATCAAATATCTTTAAAATAAAAATTCTTTAACATTATAATAACGTATTCGCGACGAATTATCGATCGAATCTTTAAAATAAATTATCGTCATCGCCGTCGTTATCGAAAAAAAAACATTTTTAAAATATCAAAAAGACTTTATTTTATTGATTTTTCAATATATATAATAAGCGTTTTTTATAATATTATATTATTATAATAGCACTTATATTAAAAAAAACTTATATTAATTTATAACGATAAAAGTCATCGTTATTTAAAGAAAAAAATAATGTTATAAGCGTATTTTATTTAACTTTATTATTTATTTAATTTTATTATTTACTTAGCTTTATCGAATTTATCGACTTTAACGTAATTCAGAAATTTATATATAATCGATCTCTCTTTTTTTTATATAATTTTCTAAACTTATTATTCTCGTTATATATATTTATATAATTTTAAACTTTATATTAATTTTAATAAAATTTGCATTAATTATCGCGTTTTTAATTTATTAACGATAAAAAATCGTAACGCATTATTTTTAATTAAAGAAACGTTAATTAAATTATATATTGTAAAAATATTTAATAAATTCGACATTATAACGACATTTAACGAAATTCGCATAAAAGAAAAAAATGTGAAAAAAATCGCCTTTTTTACACGATATAATTTATTCGAATATTTAATAATATCGTTCGAACTTTACAATGCTTCGAGCATATTTTAAACATTTATTAATAAAATTTTAAAAAAATACTTAAATAACTTTTATTTAATATATTTAAACGATATTTTAATTTATAATAACAATAAAGAAAAATATATAAAATATATAAAAAAGATTTTTAAGAAACTTTAATAAATAAAATTATATTTTAACATTAATAAATGCTAATTTTATATTAAAAAAATGAAATATTTAAATTTAATTATTATAATAAAAGAGTTAAAAATGAATTTTAAAAAAATAAAAATAATTATTAATTAAAAAACATCGAAATATGTTAAAAATATATAAATCTTTTTAAACTTCGTCAATTTCTATTAAAAATTTATATATAATTATTTAAAAATCGTTATTTTTTTATCGAACTTAACAAAAAAAAATCAAAAGTTTTTTTTTTTATAAACAATAAATATTATTGAGTAACGTGCATTTGAGAATCTTAAAAAAACATTTATTAATATATTTATTTTAACTCATTTCGAACTCGATAAAAAAATATAACTTGAAATTAACGTCTTCGATTATATAATAATTATTATTATTTTTTCAAAAAAGAGAAAACGAAAAATTATATTCGATTATCTTTTTTTCGAAAAAAATGTTTTTTTAAAAATATAATTACGAAATCTACGATAAAAAATTATTAATTATTATATAAGTTTTTGAAAAATAACGTTTTAAGCTAATTAATATCTTAATGAAAAAATTTATTAAAATTTTCATCGATTATAAAAACTTAAAATATTTTATAATTATTAAATAGCTTAATTGTCGACAAATGAAATAAATTAAATTTCTCTTTAAATTCAATTTCAAAATTTTATATAAGTCAAATAAATAAGAAATTAAGTTTAATAATTTTATTTAAAAAGTGAGCGATTTGCTCGAAAACGAGAATAACGATTATCGTAAATATTAACATTAAATAATGTTAAAAAAAAGAAATTTAAACGAAGAAATAAATTAAATAATAAATTTTATTTTTATATTATTAAATAAATAAAAGATTTTTATCTTTAAATTTGCGTTAATGATATATGATTTTTATAAAATAAATATCGATAACGATGAGTCATTAAAAGAATCGTTATTTGATATCTCGAAATCTATTAAAAAAAATTTAAAAAAATTAATAACTTTTATCGCAATATCTAATTTATTAATTACGATAAAAAAAATTATTAAAATAATAAAGTCGTTTAACGCATTATAATAATAAAATAAAAAAAATTATTCGAAAATCTCTCACGATTTAATAAAAGAGAAAATTAAATTGAAATTAAAAGATTGCGAAATTCACGATTAAATGCTTTACGTTAATTTTCGATTATATATTTTTAATAATGCGAAACTTAAAATCAAATTCATTAAATATATTCACGAATTTTCGTTAAAAAAATATATTAAAAAATCATCTTTATTATATAAAGAAATAATGTAAAATTAAGTTAAAAAATCTTAAATTTGTATATGCAGTTAATTATAAATTCGAAATCATTACGCTTTTCGATTAGCGCTCGAATAGCGGCTTTTAGGCCTCTCGAGCGCCTTTATTAAAAATTTATATATATAAATTTTACATCTTTTATCTTCTATCTTCTTAAAAATAAAATTTCTTTATAATTTCGTAAATTATATAACTCGATATACGCTTTTCAATAATATAAAAATTTAAAAATTTAAATATATATATATAAATTAATATTTAATTCAATTATATTATTATTCGAAAAGATAGCGAGACTTTAAAGAAATCTTTGCGCTTATTTAACGAATTATTTTCTTTTTTAAATAACATTTTACTTTTTTATTATATTTACGAGATTATTGTATTATTAAAATCGCATAAATTTATTTTACAATAATGATTATATAAACATATAATATAAATTTTTAAAAGTCGCGAGAAATCGATTATAAAAAATTTAACACATTATTATTATATAAAGAAATAATGTAAAATTAAGCTAAAAAACCTTGAATTTATATATGCAGTTAATTATAAATTCGAAATTATTACGCTTTTTAATTAGCGCTCGAATAGCGGCGTTTAGGCCTTTCGAGCGCTCTTATTAAAAATTTGTATATATAAATTTTACATCTTTTGTCTCTTACCCTCTTAAAGATAAAATTTCTTCATAATTTCGTAAATTATATAACTCGATATACGCTTTTCAATAATATAAAAATATTGAAGTTTGAATATATATATATAAATTAATATTTAATTCAAATATATTATTATTCGAAAGGGTAGCGAGACTTTCGAGAAATCTCTGCGCTCATTTAACGAATTATTTTCTTTTTTAAATAACATTTTACTTCTCTATCACATTTACGAAATTATTATATCATTGAAATTGCATAAATTAATTTCAAAATAAAAATCATATAAATATATAATATAAATCTTTAAAAGTCGCGAGAAATCGATCATAAAAGATTTAACATATTTTGTATATATTTTTAAATAAAAGCAACTTTATATAAAATTCGTAAATCGTAAATAATATAACGATAAAATTAATAAAAATCGTAAATTTCTCGCTTAATAATCGTAAATCGTAAGACGTAAAATTCGAATTCGAA